>JANSTT010009168.1:0-25803 GCA_026745375.1 Platyura marginata | reverse complement strand
ACGACGAGTATTAAGGGGCGTTACAAACTCCGTACCAAAGTTATAATACCCTTTGATTAACATCATACGGGTATAAACATAATTTACATTAATTATTTAAAAACTAACAGAGTTTCTTACCGGGCACGGTCAGTATAAAGTGCACTTATGCAGGCTAGGTGTGTTGGTGGAACCAACCTGCAGTTTCTCCAAAGAACTGCCTGAAACGGCAAATGCTCATTTACTATGTGACTGCCCAGCCGTATAGGGAAAGAGATAAAAGACACTGAGACGCCATTTGGCAAACTTGTAGGAAATGGGTGACGCACATTGATCAACCATCCTAAAGTTCATTGATCTCCTGGAATAGTAGCCGGGGATGGAGGGGGGCAAGTCACTACACGAGGGATGCCTAACGGGCCCATCGGAGGCCTAGGGATATTTGGACACTTTGGCACCCGCCCTCTATCTACACTAGTTAGTTACTAACTACATTAATTATATTTATTTTCAGGTGAA
Organism: Platyura marginata; assembly: GCA_026745375.1. Taxonomy (NCBI): domain Eukaryota; kingdom Metazoa; phylum Arthropoda; class Insecta; order Diptera; family Keroplatidae; genus Platyura; species Platyura marginata. The sequence continues at coordinate 25,305 of JANSTT010009168.1, read as the reverse complement.
AAACCATTTAAATGCAATGAGTGCGGACGAGCATTTATTCAAAAAGAAATTCTGAAACGTCATTTAATGGTTCACACAGGCGAACGGCCATTTATCTGTTCATATTGTGATAAAACATTTACGCAAAAAGAAATTCTTCGACAACATGTAAATAAATTTCATAGTGACAATCCATTTTTGTGTGTTCACAATTGTCCAAAATGTCCTAAGGTAGGTAAACTTAAATAAATTACAACGTGTAATTTATGTAACTAATTAATTAATTGCCTGAAAAATTATTTTCTACGTAATTCAGTGATCACAACAAATTGATCAGATTTATTACCTAATTAGTTACATTTTGTTACATATAACTTCAATACGTAGGTATTCTACAAAAATTTCTTTTTTCTAAATTATAGTCGTTTAATCATGCGTCTGGTTTAAGTCGACATCTACTAATTCATAGTGGCCGGAAATTTTCATGTGAATTTTGTGCAAAAAAATTTAATGACAAAAGTGCCCTTAAACGGCATGTCCAAGCGTTACATTTAAGAGATAAATTTAAAAAGGAGTACATAATATAATTTGGGTGAATCACCATTATCATCATCATCATCATCATCTGATTCAAATTAAGCGTCAAAATATGAAAAGCTTTTGCATTTAATGTGCTTTCATTACATAGAGTAATTATTTGGTACATCCTAATCTAATCTAATTTGTTGGTCAGTTGTATGTAATTTATGTAACTTATTATACCTACATACATTGTATATAGTATATACATATTCAGTAACTACGAATTTTAACTTAAATTTAATAAATAATTAAAAAAGATAAAAATATGAAATGGAATTTTAAGAATCGTTTTCCGAAGCATTTGATTGCAAAGTGTGTTCTTGTGCAAAAATGTTAAATATGTGAACGGCCAATACTTCTATCAACAGTTCGAGTCGACTATAAAAGAAAATCAGCCGTCACAGATAATATGAGTGAGTATTTACCTATATTGGACATTTTTTAAGTATTTAATACATATTTTAAGTTTCAAAAATAAAAAATACTTAAGAGTGGCATTTGCTCATAACTAAGTGTAAAATACTGAACTACTTTATGAATTTTAAGTAGCTACTCATATCAATAAGTACTTTTATAAAATTTGTCGTGCAATTCTCATCTCTAATCTACCTACTAAAAAAAAATTAAAACTAAACTTCCTATGGTAAGTGATTTTGGTCCAAAGAAAAAAAAATTGTATGCAGTCAATATGTATGATGAATTGATGATATGAAATATTATTACCAAATTACTAATATAAATCTATAATAGACCTCAGAGAACTCACATTATACACGAATCCAGTGACTTTGATTCTATACATAAAATTAATCCTCTTAAAATACTCGTAATAACACACTCGAATGATTCTCAACAATAAAATACAAATAATGAGTCAATGACATAATCGCATCATATAATAACTGTAATAATAATATTAATAATAATAATAATAATAACAAAACAAAAAATGATAACATTTGAAACAAAATTATAAATTTTGTTCTTTGCATCCATTTTAAATCGACTCATGTACGTTTCGTACATAACCGCACCCTTAGTAATTTATTTTGAAACAATAACTATTAGATTTATTGTATATTTACATTCTACAGTATAGTTATAATCCGGAAAATGATAAATATCTATCTAATGATGATGATTGAGATGTTTTATATTGTAGAAATTTAATTCAAGAAAATATTACTGCCATATGTACAGTACATTGTACAAATATGAGATCAATAGGGGCCGGATGATTCGATACTAAAAATTGGGAAAATAGTCAACTCAAAAAGACAATTAAAAATAATAACCAGTAAAGAAGGAATAATTGGCTATGCCGATTATAATGTATTCTTGTTTATTCTACGATTTTGTCTGTGTCAATTTTGTCTGTACAATAAATAATATTAAGTAAATTAAATACAAATGATTAAAAACCCTAGAAAGTTGATTACGGCACCATAACGATTGATCGTGCAACTTTTTGGTCTATGAATGAGATCTTCATTTTTTTTAATCTCTTTAATTTTTGTTACGTCCATTTTTCTCTACTCCGAATAAATTTCAAGTAAATGATTAAAATCTCTACAAATTACATAAAATTAATTGCGGCGCCACAACGGTAGGTTTTGGAACTTTTTTTGTCTATGAATGAAATTTTTGTATTCTCTATAATTGTTGTCATATTCATTTTTTCTACATTTCGACTATCTTTCGAGAAAATTATAAAAATTAGGTTCACACTGTACCACAGCCTCACCTATATTTTGTCCGATTTGCTTCAACAATATAGAGATCTTACTCTAGGATTTTTTTCTGTATTAAGGGGCGTGACAAACTCCGTACCAAAGCTATAATACCATTTGATTAACATCATGCAAGTATAAAAAATTTATAGAGAAAAACTAACTAGGGTGGTTCTAAAAAGGTGTACGGTACTGAAAAGGGTGTTACAGTGATATTTTTGGAGCGAAATATTGTTCGACGATTCTTAAGTTTTTTTTTTTAGTCGAAAAGATATTTATGACAACCTTTCGCGTCTAGTCGCCCTATATCGTTCTATGTGGTGTATCGTAATTCATGCTAAGCCCAATGGACAGGCAGAAAGTAGACAAAAAAAAAATCATTGTCCATTGTAAAACAACAAAAATGGACGATTATCTATTTATCCGGATCCCACAGTGATCAGCATACAATTAAATTGTCATAATTTCAAATGAAATAACTCCCACGTCTGTAATCAATAAATCAACAACAGTGATCGTTTAATTTCTATATAATAACTCCAATTAATTGATAGATCTATTTCATTATGGTTGACTTCAATAAATAATGCTGCGATAGTGTTGTGCGCCTCTTCAAACTTTGGCTTAATAAAATGTTTCCAATTATTACCAATAGATATTCGATTTGACTAATATGGTCATAAAATATAGAGCCCACAGAGGTTGTTTTTTTTTCTTCTTCTTTAACTTAAAATTGTCTATCGTAATCATCTAATCTTACCATTTGTGCTTAATTATTATGGCTGCTATTGAGTTGAGGTTTAAATTATTATAATACTGAGATGTAAAAAAAATTTGTTGTATCACTAATTTGAGAATTAATTTATGCACAATCGAGTGTTAATAAATTAAGCAACTTTCTAAGTTAGAAAATGGTTCTTTCTTGAGATTAAGAGCTAAAATTCATTTTTTTTTAAATAACGCCTTGTAGATAAGATATCTAAACTTTTTAATTATTTTATATAGAATTTAATTAGAATACAAAATGTGATCTTTTCTTTTGAAAATCTTCTCCTACTCTTTAAAATTAGTGGTTATTTATTAGAAATGATAAGAATACATTTTCTACTTCAATGAACAATGTAAAGAAGAGTCATAAATTAATTTCTGTTTGATCCTGATTAACAAAAATGCAATCGTGTTGGTTTAGTGTGGATCGATAAAAAAATCTTAAACAATGCGCATCTCGCAAAAACAACCCTATTACTGTTTTTCTTTATTTTAAATAATATTCCAACTCTTTACTCTTTTTTTGGTCGACTGCTGGCTGTCCCTTTTGTCTAATTAAAAAAATAAGAGAGTGAAACAAAGAATTCGCACTATGCCGCATATTTTCTGACTAATAAGTAAAACACGCATAGCAATAGACTACTGATGTTTTCATTGGTTTGTAAATATATTATTAATTAAGGTAAATAAGCTAACTGAGTCAGAAATCAATCAAAAAGGGCGAATTTCAGTGTTTATACCCGTATGATGTTAATTAAGGGTATTATAACTTTGGTGCAGAGTTTGTAACACCCCTTAATACTTATCGTAGAAAAAAAATTTCAACACCATTGTCTTTCTCGTAAAATTGTAAGTCGAAATATGTAGGTCTGTCCGTCTGTCCGTGATCAAGATTCAGGCTAAACGGCTGAAGCTAAAAAGCTGAAATTTTGATTTATTATGTAGTCCTAGAGCAAATCGAACAAAAAATAAGGGAGGCTCTGGTACAGTGTCCACCTTATTTTGATATAAACCATTCATTTACTCGAAAGATAGTGGGAATGTAGAAAAAATGAATATAACATTAATTATAGAGAATACAAAAATAAATATTTCATTAATAAACCAAAAAATTCTAGGACATACCGTTATGGCGCTGCAATCAATTTTATGTAATTTCTAGGGTTTTTATCATTTACTCGAAAAATATTTGAATATTTGGAAAAAATGAATATTTCAAAAATGATAGAGAGTAAAACAATTAAGATTTCATTTCAACTAATAAAGTTCCACAACCAGCCGTTATGGCGCTATAATCAATTTTATGTTATTTCTAGCGTTTGTAATAATTTGTGTTCAATTTACTCAATATTTCTTTGTTGTATAGACAAAATAGACGCGGATAAAGTCATAGATAATAAACAAATACAAATACGGGTATACTATAATCGGCGTAGCCAATTATTCCTTCTTTACTGGTTTTTTATTATTTTTATTAATATTTCTTTCGGATACTATGCGAAAATTAAAAAAAAATTAGAAAATTTCTGTACTATAGACGAGAAAATGGGTGCGTTGTGCCTGGGAAGTGCAAGCAGTGTTAACTGCTTCCTTAAAGGGATCACTCTATCAGTTTGGCACATCTTCTTTGGATTTTTGATAACCTAATATTTGGAACGAACAGAAAATAATTAAATGGTGGCATATTAATCATAATAGAATACCTAAGGTTAAGGTAGGTACATATGTAAATAGTCATATAATTAAGAAACTCTTTAAATCTATATTGTATCAAATTTATATTTAACCCTAAAGCGCAAATTTTTTTTATAACAAAAACGCAAGAGTGAGTATACAATTGTTGTGAAAAAATAATGAATACATTTTTTTTTCTATAAAACCTAAAAAACTCAAAAATAGTAAAAAAACTCCGGTTGAAAAAGTTTTTTCTATAAAAGTTATAGCTTATAGGTTTTTTCTTGCTCTTTGGAGTCCAACGGACTCCGTTTTGCGCTTTAGAGTTAAATAGTGTCTGTCTTATTGCTAGGCCTCTTTCTTGAACCATTCATCATACCATAGGTTAGGTACTTTTGTTCCTAAGCCCACTTTTATAGTAAATATTTTTTGCTTTTCTTCGTGGATTGTGATTTAATTCTGCTTAAAGTTTTCATATCGCTTATGCTTTACAAATAAATTTATTTCATATACATATTCCTAAAACTATGGAAAGTTTATAGAGCTTTTCCATATAAAAACGATCAGCATTAATATTTCCTTTTCATGTCTATATACGAGTAATTCGATCTTCTTATCTATAACTATAATTAGATCTTCCTTCAATTGTTTACCTTTAAGGAGCTTAAGAAGCTTTTATATACATAAGTACCATATATTCAAGCTCTAATATATTAATATGCAAAAATCACATCTTCCTTAAAACTGATTGGTTCATATTCATACATATATATGTAGATATATATATATATATATATATATATATGTATGTATCTAATATGTGTTCATCTACCTTAATGTGCGTGCGTATATTTTAATGACAATGACATACGGTAAAACTCTAATTACAAATCCCATATAGACATAAAGCTCTCTTATGACTCATCCACAGCAAAATTCTGGATAATAACTATATAGAAATTCTATTTAAATATTTATAAATCCAAAATCAATCTCAAATCCTATACCGAACTATATCTATACCTATTGAATGCATAATCATGCGCGTATCTCGTCCTATATCGCGTTTTCTGTTCTTGTTGTTGTTATTGTAATATTTTATATTTTATACTTGGGTTCTTAGGCTTGGTTTGACTTTGAGAGAAAACTTTACCACCACACTACTAAGAATCGAATCGAATGAGAGCACTACATATATTGTGTGTAGGTATATACATATATCTATATACTATAGGTAGTGGCTGAGACTTTTGATTATAAAAGTCGGTTTGTAACTAAAAAGTACTTTAGTCCATCTTCATATTTGTTGCATTACGGGCAAATTCACGGATTATTTTTTTTGTGGGTGCGTATAGTATTTTACAAAGTAGTAGGTTTTTTTTCTCGGTGATTTTTGATCGTCAATTTGTGCATTTTTTGAATATATACATTTAAAAGTGAAAATTTGTTAAAATGGTAAGTACAGAAATAATTTTTTTCAAATATACTGCGATGTTTTTTGCATTTTATAATAAATTATTAAGAATAATAAAACAAAATTGAAATAAATTCTATATCTAGTAGTTAGTCGATATAAATTAATTGCATTTTATTCTATTTCTATTTATTCTCTATATACGGAACAATATTTTGTTGTATGAAAATGGTCTAGCAGCAACCAAAGCGGTCAAACAATAAATTTTGCTGGTAGATAGGGTAGTGAAGCTTTTAAGTCTCACTGATATCATTCTACGTTTATTATGCAAATATTTTTTTTTTTTAACGTTCCCTGTAAAACTGTTTTTACTGTACTGTACTGTCTATATGGAATAAATTAAAGGGAAACCTTCTGTAGCATTTGTTGATTTCCATTATTCTAATTGGAAGTTTTCAAATCGAATTAGGTTTTTTTTTTCGTTCAAAAAACCATAGTTAGAAATAAAAATATGAAATTAAGTTTACAGGTAAAAACTAAGAATTTTAGTTTTTTCTTTTGTTTCCTGTCAATTTGTGATTTTTTTTAACTGAAAATGTAAGCAAAAATTTGATTAGACACAGATAACTAGAATGGATTTATCGTTAAATCATAATCATCGGATATCGGACAACAACAACAACCACTTTGTTATAATACCCAAAAATTACTTTTAATTGCAGGAAATGTTTGATTGGTGAAAATTAAATATTCGTTTGGTCTTAAATTTAATTATTCCGTCGTAGTATAGTATAATTTTTGAGTGGTTTTTTTTAAAATTTAATTTAGTATAATTTTTTTTTTTTAAAGTTTATAGGTAATTTAAAACATAATCCGGCTGATTCAGTGCCAACAAATTTTCAATTCTTCATAATGTAAATTAAGATCCTAACTACTTCCTTCCATTTTCCAAATGATGTTGAGAGAAATAAATTGTGGGTGTCGAAATAGTCGTAAATGATTTTTTAGAAAAAGTTCTGTTCGGCTAGGAGTAGATACTAGATAAGACCAAATATACATTTTTTCTGCATAGTTAAAAATAATTTTTCCAAAAGAATAAAATTGTAGTTATTCAAAATTATGTAAGGGCTGAGACATTTTTAAAAAATTATTAAAATATGAAATCAGTTGGAAAATTTTAAAAATGTTTTTAAAAAATTGAAAAGCTAAATTGACTACATATATTTTTTAGTATTCAATGCTACTCTAAAATTTGGATATTTTGATTTTTGTTAAATAAAATCAAATTTCTACTTTTACCGTTTTATGTCGATTAGTTGGTAAGGAGTCAACATTTAGAAATTCTATAATCTACACTATAAAATCAAAACGTTCCAAATTCTTTAACTCCCAAGTCCATCAAGTCATCTTTCGCATATTTTTAATTTATTTTAACTGCAATCTCACTAAATAAAAATTATAATTTTTTTTTATATTGTCACTAATGTCTATATATTCAAAAATGGCGTGCAACATACTAGATATGTAGCATGCTTATTATTTCAAATTAAACTAAATTGATTTAACCAATTATGGTGATTAAGATAACTACCTATTTGGTTGATTTATTAAACGTAAAAAATAAGTAGATGATTTTGCTGAATTTCGTTGCTTTGGTTTACAAATGCATAGTCCAGTTTAGATAATTAAAATTAATTTTTTATTATATAAAAATAGTAAATAAATTGCATACTACATGCATTTTGTGTTAAATTCAACGACATGAATTGTTTATAGAATTTGTTTTGGTTGCTACTGAAAAAGCTACTACTCTAAACAAAGTTAAAATAAACAAATATTTTTACTCTGCCATTGTTTTAGTTTAAGCAAAGAGAAAATTTAATACAAAATTAAATTAGATGAATATTCCGTATAATAATCCGTTGGAAAACATATAGAGCCCGTCAGTTCCATATATTTTAGCTGTTTTAGTTTTAATATTGTTTAATATCTATGTACATATATGACCGCTACGCCACTGTTAATTTGATTAGTTATAAATAGGTATGCATTTCAAAATACAATTTTATCACAGAAAATAAATGCAATTTGAAAACAAAGATTTTAATATTCAAGTGCCAGAGTGCTTTTTATTTAATTGTGAGTACAATGACTCAAGTCATAACATTTTTACATATTAATAATTACCAATTTACCAATGAACTTCTTTTTTTTTTCATTTTTCAAGTAATGTTGCTGATGTTGACGATACACTATATGGCTATTCAGTGTATATGAATATATCTCAATTAGTAAACATAGCCAGACATATTGAAATTATTTAAATTTCTTGAAAGACTATATAAACAATGACTGTATTATTTATTTAGAGACATTTAACTTATATGCGAATCAGTTGTTATAGTTAATTTCTTAGTAATTGATTCAAGCTGAAGAGAAAATAGCATATGGTGAAAACGATTCAATCATAAATTGTACTAACTATATACAAAAAGCCAGTGGCGAAGCGTAAGAATTATTGATCCATCGTCATGAGACTATTTAAAAAAAAAAAAATTACCGGAAAGTGAAAAAAGTTTTGGTGAGGCATCGAACATTCTTGACCGTTTTTTCGTCGGTTTTTCAAAAAGTGCCACAATTTTGAACTTTATTAATATTAAAGATATGGTTTTGAAACTTTGTATTTTTATATTATTTTAAATTTGCTGCATTTTTTGCCAAATAATTTTTTTGGAAAAGTAAACCCTTTAAGGTCCATACATTTTAAACATGAAAGGGTTAATCAGGAATTTTCAAAAATCGTTCAAAAACCGTTCTCAAAATTTAATTCTAAATACTTTGGTTAATTTTTCATTTTTAGAAAATGTTAACCTCTTTAAGGTCCCAATGATCCCTTTTAAGGGTTAACCTTTAAAAATATATTAATGCACTAAAAACATTAAGAAAGTCAGCCTGAACGGATTTAGTTCAATTTGAATATTTTTGTTGAGCAAGCCAAAATGTAGTGAGAAAGATTAAAATTAATCGTCTCAAATGGTCAGTTCATGTCGTACGGAGGAATGACTTGCGTCCAACTAAGCTAATATTGATGAACAAACCTGATGAAAGTGGTAGTCCAGGCCCAGAGAGATGCTTAGATAGCTTGAATGTGCGGAGAATGGCCTTAAATGTTCGAAATTGGAAGTCGGAAACTCAAAACCGAGAATGATGGATACTAATTTTGGAGGAGCCCAAAACTCTTGTAGGAGCCGCTGATGATGATGATGATTCAAGCCGTTGAGACATACGTATGTACATATGTGGGTGTATAGAGAAAAATGTACTTACAACTTTTACTGATATATATTTTCATATAGATTTATTAAAACAACTTCATTTAACGATTAATTTCACCCCAAAAAAATATAGTCTATAAGGGTGGTAAATTTATGGTCATGCTAATTCGATATGAAGGGAGTGCACGTGAAAAATTACCAAACAATTTTTATTTCAATCAATACTCGCATTACTTTGCATTTAGATATAGTAGGAGGATTTTTGATTTTATGTAGAAACATTTCAATAACAATTTTCATATAAAATATGTAATTTATTTACTTCCTTATATCGGAATTTTTCTTTTTTATTTACCTGGTACAATGTGGCACCATAACCAATTTTTCTAGACACACTTATATCACATAATATAGTAATGTTTAGGCATTTTCTTCTTCTTTTTTTTAAACATTTAGTCTACATGAGTACATATTTTACTATATCGGTATCTATATAGTTTTGTTTATGAAAGGGTTACTTATACGAATTACCAACACAAAACAAAAAAGTTTTTTTTCTATAATAACCATACAAAGCAATTACATTTATATGAACCGACTAATAGCTTTTAAATAATTCAACAAAACTTTTCTATAACGACGTATTACGCACGATATTTACAAAAAGTATGAATTCCCTATTATTATCTACTAAATATTTCAGTTCTTTTGTTTCACAATTTCAATTTATTGCGTTAACCCTTTTTGTTGGAAAAAACTTCCTACAAACTATGTACAAAAATCTTTTTGAGGTTCTTAAGATATCACTTCTCTCGCTTTATATACGAAAAAAAAATTTGAATCCAATTTCCCATTGGGACCTGATGATAGTACAGGCAACATCCGCATATCCGCATAAAGCGCTATTTCGATTTTACGCTCTCTCAGATTTTTAGAGTTTTGCTGGAAGAAAACAGGACAGAAACTAGACAAACTAAAAAATTAACGGCTTCTTTAAGGCTGGATTCTATAGCAGTGGACGTAGAAGAACCTTCGACATCAGGTTTAAGACAAAGCCCTATGATGGGATCAGATTTTTCATCTGAAAATGTCATGACTACAGTTTTTTTTTTAAATATAATTAAATTATTCTTGTACTATGGTAACACATTATTATGTTTTTCCTACATTTTGTTTTAAAATTGAGTTTCGTTTAGTGTTATTTTACTTAGCGCTTTATTTTCCAGGAACGAATTAACAGCGTCAGGCGGATGTTGCCTGTATGTAATTTGTTGAATTTGTACACTAAAAAAATTACGAAAATTAAATCCAACTATCAGTAATTACTAAAATGGACAATGAAAATGTTGATGGCCTTATAAATAAAGAAACTATAAATCACCACAAAAATATATTTAACTCTTTGAAAAAAAAAACTACCCCCCCCCCCTTCTACAGAAGAATGTCATTTGAAATTTCATTCTCAATTAATCATCAACAAATAAATGAAAAAATTATAGAAGTAAAAAGAATACACAAATAAATTGAACTGGCACCTTGTATATCGTCTCCCATTTCTGTCCAAAGATTAATCTCTTTGGAATGTCGTCGTTCACAGAACATTACTTAATTCTATTTATATTCTGATGTGTTCACATTTAATTTTTAAACGATTTATTGCTGCTCGACGTGCAATCGACAACAACCAAAAAAAAAATTTAAAAAAAACGCCGAAACGATTAAAATGGAATTAGTTTCAAAATGGATAAATTGGTAATTTATTAATTGGTCCACATCTTTAAGTGGGATGTTAACAAATCATTTAATTTATATAAAAAACTATGATCAAGAAAGACAAAAACAACAAAAAAAAACCGCGTCCATGTAACTAATTATCGTTAATTATATGTGACCTATGTATAATTTGCATTTTGGATTTAAATTGTATTGCGAGCGTATCAGACATTAGACAATATAATGTAAGGAGTGGCGGGCCTTTGTTTCCGGCCATAAAACCACATGACACAATTATGCACGTATTTATGAACGGATTATTATAAGATTTTCGTATTAAATTGCCTCTTTGCTCATTTTGTGTATATTAGGAGGAGGACGGAAGCGAAATGTAGGTGGCTTAATTACAAAAGTAGACAAACAAAAAAAAAATAATATAATTAATTATATTCTCCGGTAAAGTAAATTTAAGAAACCTAAAATGTTTTGAATGGAGACAACAACAACAACAACAAAAAATAGTTAGAGTATGGATAATAAATAGCAACGTGTTACAAGAAAATTAAAATGGAAATTTCATGGAAGAATATTTTACAAAAAAATGTCAATGACATGTTTTCCTTAATTTAATTTTTCTATCTCGATATTAACATAATAATGTAGGTAGGTGACAATATTTTGTACATTTAACAATTTTTTAATAATTTTTTTTTATAATCAAAAGATTTTGAAACTTAACTTTTGATGCACAGTTTTTATTTTATTTTTAAATTACTAATTTTTATTTTTTAATTTTTATTTTTAAATTATTTTAGTTTTACTTTTAGTTAATGAATTATTTTAATTTAAATTTTATTTTTAAATTTCATATTTAATTTTAAATTTTTATTTTTTTATTTTAAAATATTTTTAATAAATCCTACTTTTTTTGTTTTATTATTGAGCGCTTTTTCTTCATTTAGTTAGGTACGCATTAATTTTATCATATCACTTATCAAAATTCTAATTTCTTTGTGTACACTATCACTAAATGATAAAATGATGCTTGTTTCTTTTCCAAACTTAAAGTTTGCTAAATCTTAAATAAATCGCTTTATGTGGTTAATTAAACAAAAAAAAAACTCAATTATTACTTGCAAATCGAATTTTTAATTATAACTCATTTAATTTAATTTTAAATTAAATTTGCTTTGTTATATGGAATGCAATTATAAGCTTATCTCGATATTTAATTTAACTAAGTATTGTATATACAATACTAATCTGTACATGTAAGTTTATGTGCCGTTTGTTAATCATAAATTGTAATTTGTTTAATGTTTCATGACATTAAACAAAACCAAGATCAATTTTCAAAAGTCTGATACGAATGCATAAATATTCTATAAGTTGTTAAAACACAAGTAAGTAGTAAAGCAGTAATATTCCTATACTACTATATGAACGATATGCCTCATAAACTCTGTACGTACACAATGTATTAGTTCCCATATGTAGCAACAAAAAAAAATTATTTGAAATCAATTAAAATGAATCTCAGAATCTATAGCGGAATCTATATGATAATAACCCATAAGCAGCAATTTAACACTGAAGTTCAATAATCTCGCGTTAGATGGAACATGTTTTAAAAACGTTATAATAACAACACTATTTCAACCATTTCTATTTCTAATTAAAAAGTCGTTATATAATCAACCATTATTTAATATTGACTTTTAACCCATTAACGCCGGATGTCCCCTTTTGAGAATGTTCTTGTACAATATTTACTCAAATAATTAAGTGCAATGAAAAAGTACTCTAATTTATAAAGTTAAAAATATTTTGTTGTTGTAGTATTTCTTTATGCCCCTTTGCATCCATGATCCATGCTGTGAAAATTACCAAATTTAGTTCATCCGTTTTTTTCTTAGGCGTTAATGGGTTAACCCAATAAAATTTTGAGTTAATTTTAAGTGTAAATAGAGTTTTACATCGTTAATCTTACATGTTGGTTACATATAAACTATTTTTAAACCATAAATACACTTTTTTGCAAAGAATTGCAAAGGAACGTTGTAAAAACCGTAGCAGATCGTTTAAATAACCTCTTTGCAACTTAAGTTTAACATAAACTGTCCAAACATAGTTAAGCTCTTTTTAGTTTTTGCTATTTTTAACGAGAGTTGTGCAACCGTTGCATTACCGGTTTTTAACTACAAATTGCTACTTGGGAACCAAAATCTTAATAAGATAAGTCAAGCTTCGCTACTGTCTGTAAGTTTTTTTATTTAAAAAAAAATAGTTTTCTCCCATATTCATAATAAATTATCTGAAATATTTGGTTGATGATTAATTGAAAAATTGTTAATTTAATGTTACACCCTAACTTGTATCGCTTTAGTTATGTAATTGTACGCCCCTGTATATGGTAAATTTAATGCACAAATCAAACAATGCAGTAAGAAGAAGAGAAAAAAACATTTTCCATTGTGCATTAGTAACTTTATACACCTATTGAGTTGCAATTTTTGTGATTCGCGTGTTTTTTTTTATTCTTTCGGGCTTCATTTGGTAGTTTTTTTAAATATACGAGTATCACACATAATGGAAGCCAAAAAAAAAACCATACAAATTCAATACCAGCCGGAACAGTTGTTTATACACCAGATGCTATGTTTTTTTTTTAAATAACTACCTATTATATATTTTATTTAAATAAAGCAAAGGAGATATTCAAAAATTATTTCTTAAAGATTTTCAATACTTAATTTTCCATATAGTCTCAATAATATTTTTTCCTACAAACGAATGACTAAAATTTCGAATGAAAAATATATAAAAAAGTTTCAGTTTGGAAAATTCTTAATAAATACTAAACGTCAAGTTAAACCCCGATATCTATAATATATGGTTGGATTCGTGCAAGTCCCAGTCTCAATGCTAAACTTCAATCTTGTGAGATTTTTAAGAAATCTTTATAAATCGGCAAAAATGGTTGTTGTTTTTTTTTAGAGCCAGTTCCTCCCTGTTTTGAATATGAAAATCGTTTATGATTTTGAATATTTTTTCCTCTTATAAAATTTTGGCTTTTATAGGGGCTGTTCACAAATTACGTAACGCAATTTTTGCCGTTTTTCGAAAGAAGAAAAAAAAATTTCGTTACGTATCATTTTGAAAAACACCCTCCTTCTCACCGTAACAAATTTTCAACCCTCCCCCACTGTTACGTAATTTGTGAACAGCCCCTTATATGGAATTTCATTTCATTTAGTTATGAATAATTAATTGAACATAATATTTGTATTGCGTCAGTGTATCCCCTTATCCATTTCCTCTATAAACGTTTTTCCCTCACAAAAAAATAGGAAAATTTATTTTTCTCAAATATAAAAAAAAATAACAAAGAAACAGATTAAATTCTTATAATGTTCTGTATGTATATAAAATAATAGAGATACAGACACAGAGTTTGTATTGCGTGACCTTTTATGAATAATTTACTCTAATTATAAAAAAAATATCCACAACACAGTAGTCAAAAATTTCTTTGAAAACTCATACACTAATCGCATGTATGTATGTAAATGTATATATGTAGATATCTACGTCTGTATGCATAATAAAAATAAATTTTAAAGTTCATATACCCTTCAGTAGGTTAAGGAATTCACCTTATATGGATAAAAAATATGGGGTTAAGAAAAATGTCAAGTTAAATTTGTTATACGTAAATAAATTAATAATTTGATAATTTTTTCCCAACACGTCTACTACTATAGATACCATCAACACTAACTAATATGTGGTAAAAAACATAAAAAATAACTTTTTTTAAAAAAAAAAAAAAATAGAAATATTTTTGATTACAATCAATTTTTGTTGGTGTTATTGACTTGTGACTCATATACATATATGTAAAATAGTTAAAGTATAATTTCCATATAGGTAGTTTACTGGTCTGACATACAAATATAATCTCTAATTCTAACAGATTTTTTTTTTATTATTATTAAAAAACTTGCATATATCATATACTTACTTACGAGTATGTTACATACCTGTACCTGTATTCATAAAAATTTAATATAAAAAGTGTTTCTTTTTTAATGGCATCCGCTATTACGTGTAGGTATATTGCGTAATCATATATGGGTACTAATCAAAATTATGTATATATGTATGTATGTATATGATCTAAGAATTATATATATATATATATATGTATAACTATATTAAGAAGTAATATACATAACAAAAAGAACCGACATTTATGGGATTTTATTATTTAACTTTGGCCCACAATTTATTTATTTTTTGAAATTATATTGAACAAATTAATGTTTTTTTAAATTTAAGATGGAGATGCAGCAAAAAAAAAAAAGAAATTAAATATTTTCCAGATATAGGAATTCAGCAAACATTTCTCGCTCGCCTCTTCTTCTTTTCCCATAATAATGAAATAAATCATTTACGGTGGTAAACATACGCATAAGATTGTAGGTGTCGGTGTAACATTTGTAAGGTTTTTTTTTTGTTATTATCAAATTGATTTTTCATGGTATAGAAATTTAATCTAATCCAAATCGTCATTAAGTATCACCATTTTTATACCCGTATGATGATCAAGGGTATTATAACTTTGGTACGGAGTTTGTAACACCCCTTAACACTCATTATAGAAAAAAAAAATTCGACACCATTGTCTTTCTCGTGAAATTCTAAGTCGAAATAAGCATGTCCGTCTGTCCGTGATCAATATTTCGGCCAAACGGCTGAAGCTTAAATTTTGACAGTTTATTATGTCCTACAGTAAGATCTCTATTGTTTTGTAGCAAATCGGACAAAAAATAGGGGAGGCTGTGGTACATTTTGATATAAACCATTCATTTACTCGAAAGTTGGTCGAAATGTAGAAAAAATGAATATGACAACAATTATAGAGAATACAAAAATAAAGATTTTATTCATAGACCAAAAAGTTGTACGACCTAGGGTTATGGCGTTGCAATCAATTTTATTGAATTTCTTGGGTTTTTAATCATTTACTTGAAAAGTATTTAGATTACGGAAAAAATGAATATGACGAAAATGATAGAGAATAAAAAAATAAAGATTTCATTCATAGACTTAAAAGTTCCACGAAATACCGTAATGGCGCTGCAATCAATTTTATGTCATTTGTAGGGTTTTTAATCATTTGTATTCAATTTACCCAATTATATTTATTGTACAGACAATTTAGACACGTACAAAGTTGTAAATAATAAACAAGTACGCATACGGGTATATTATAATCGGCATAGCCAATTTTTCCTTCTTTACTGGTTTTTTTTATATTAAATACACTATGGAAGATTCGCCACTGACCAGCAGAAGGTGAAAGTGAATTGGTCAGTAATGCTTTTTTGACTTACCAATTACTATTTGGGTTTTCTAATAATCTCTTTAAAATTAAATTGTTTTTGTATCGAAAACACTATAGATAAGACCTTTCCAAATTAAAAAAGATGGAGAAATTCCTCCTTGTCAAATTGCATTTTGCCAACACTACGATTAAGTAAATTTGACATTTTTGTCTCTTGAAAGTTTCTAGTTTCCTAGTTATATATTGGAATTGTAACTACAATTAATCGATAAACGAATTGGCTTCACCTATTAATATTGTAAAATACTTAGAACACCATCTTCGCTCTATTCATTCATAAAATAGCGTGTGAAAATTCACAGAGTTTATTGATTTACTCTATAGCCTTGCCTTTGTGAGTCATGATATTATGGATTGGTCCGCAAGGGAAATAAAGTTCATGCATCGGTGGAGTGGTGTAGATTAGGTTTATGGAATAGATATCTATTTAGGGATTTAGGCTTAGGGTAATTAGTTATACATATGTAGGTAGATACTATAAATAAAATGTATTAACTCGAATTATACTCATTATATCCGTGATAGGTCACCATTGAATAAAATACAAAATTATAATAAAAATATTAAAATACGACTAAAAAAAGGTTTTTAATTAATTTCTTTTTAGAGGGAATGCATTTCAGTACATATTGGACAAGCGGGAGTACAAATCGGTAATGCCTGTTGGGAATTATACTGTTTAGAGCATGGCATTCAACCTGATGGCCAGGTATACATAAAAAAAAACAAAAAATGTTTAAATCTAGAAATTAGAAAAAATCCATTTTTACAGATGCCATCAGACAAAACAATTGGCGGTGGTGATGATTCATTCAATACATTTTTCAGTGAAACTGGATCTGGCAAACACGTTCCAAGAGCTGTGTTTGTTGATTTAGAACCAACTGTTGTAGGTAGGTCATTAGAATTGTTAATGAGAAACTAAACACTTACCGACTATACTTAGGTAGGTAAATCGAAAATGTTTGTATAAAATAGTTAGTTAGGTCATCGAATATTTTTGTATAAATTAAATTTTAGTTCATTAATTCAATTCAAATAGACAATCCTATGATTTTACATAAAAATGATATTTTTTGTATAGATGAAGTACGTACCGGAACCTATCGTCAACTGTTCCATCCCGAACAATTGATAACTGGCAAAGAAGATGCTGCCAATAATTATGCACGCGGTCATTACACAATTGGCAAAGAGATTGTTGATTTAGTGTTAGATAGATTAAGAAAATTGGCCGATCAATGCACCGGATTACAGGTAAATCACTAAAAATATGAGGAAAAAAAAAATCTTTAAACAAATACAATCTATCTTTCTAGGGTTTTCTAGTCTTCCACTCATTTGGCGGTGGTACTGGTAGCGGTTTTACATCTTTGCTTATGGAACGTTTATCCGTTGATTATGGCAAAAAATCGAAACTTGAATTTTCCATTTATCCAGCTCCACAAGTAAGTTAATTCTATAAAACGATTAATTTAGGGTTTTCCACCCCATTTTTTGTTTTTCTTTATTGCGTTCCACATACATTTTTTTTTATTTAATAATTAATGAAGGGCACAATATTTCTAACCGAAATTTATGTTCAAGATTTCGTACATGAAAACTTATAGAAATTTGGGCGTGACAAATCGCTAAGTAAATTTTTTACCCAAATTTCATAACCTAGTTTGATGAAACCATTGATAATATGTGGGTATACGGTGATTTCTATAGAGATATGTATATATATTGGACTGTGCATAACTATAACTGGCTCATTGTACCCCAAAAGTGCGTGATTATTTTATGTTTTCGGGTTTTTTTATTAAATGCTACTAAACAAAATCGATAGTAATGAAGAAAAGTGTTTACACACTTTGTATTATATAACAAATATGTAGGTAGGTAGGTAGGTGCTGTGCGATGATAATATTTATGTATGTAAATACCTGACTTTAATTATTATCTTTACCTACTAATAACAGCAAAATAATTATACCTACTTACTTACTAAGTAAAATGCAGTTTTCACATTCATACTAAAGCTCCAGTACTTTTAAATACTCGTACATTTCAAAGGTCAAAACAGTTTGATAAATTTTCAAACTAGCCCCCAAACAATTAGCAGAATATGATTTTTCATTTTTCAAATTTTTGGATTTTTTAAATATTCTAATTTACACACTTACACAGGTATCAACGGCAGTTGTTGAACCATACAATTCAATTCTAACAACTCACACAACACTGGAACATTCCGATTGTGCATTTATGGTCGATAATGAAGCCATTTACGATATTTGTCGTCGCAATTTGGATATTGATCGACCAACATATACCAATTTGAATCGATTAATTGGACAGGTAAAAAAAAAGAGATGAAAATCTTAATTGAAATTATTTAAAAAAAAAATAAATTTCAATAGATCGTTTCATCAATAACTGCCTCATTACGATTTGATGGTGCCCTAAATGTTGATCTAACTGAATTCCAAACGAATTTGGTGCCTTATCCACGTATTCATTTCCCATTGGCTACATACGCACCGGTTATTTCAGCCGAAAAAGCCTACCACGAACAATTGACCGTTGCCGAAATTACGAATGCCTGCTTTGAACCAGCCAATCAAATGGTAAAATGTGATCCAAGACATGGAAAATATATGGCCTGCTGTATGTTGTACAGAGGTGATGTTGTACCAAAAGATGTAAATGCCGCCATTGCAACAATTAAAACAAAACGTTCCATACAATTTGTCGATTGGTGTCCGACCGGTTTTAAAGTTGGAATTAACTATCAACCACCAACTGTTGTGCCCGGCGGTGATTTGGCCAAAGTACAACGGGCTGTTTGTATGCTGTCAAATACAACGGCAATTGCTGAAGCATGGGCTCGATTGGATCATAAATTTGATTTGATGTATGCGAAACGGGCTTTCGTTCATTGGTATGTCGGTGAAGGTATGGAAGAAGGTGAATTCTCAGAGGCTAGAGAAGATTTGGCGGCCTTAGAAAAGGATTATGAGGAAGTTGGCGTTGATTCCACCGAGGAAGTTGGTGAAGGAGATGAATACTAAACAACTGCATTTATATTTCCGTCCGAATTTGTTTCAATTTTTAATTTTTTTTATATAGCACCCTACACCAATATTAATGTAACAACAACAACAACAAAAAAGAGAGCTTGTTCAGACCTATTTTGTACGTATTTTATTGTCAAGTGCCTAATTTGGTCAGTAGCAATGCTAATTTTGCTTTAATACACATAATAGAAACAGAGCATTTATTAAAAAAAATAATTGTTTTTTAATTTTCGCTTCTCTGTAATGTCCCTAAGACCTGAGACACTGAAATCATAGTTGAAAGTGAACTTATTTAATTTCAACTTCAGTGCGTCTGATCTGTTCGAACGATCGTGGAGCTCACCTCAATCTTCATCATTTTTGCTCCTCGTTCGCCTCAACCGGCGTTATACACTTGCCTCATCGAACTCAAATTTAGTGATGGATTATGGAAGGATATTTTAATTGGAATTTACACAACGATTTAGATTTAGATTTAATACATTATTGACAAAATACATACATTATAATTGTAGCGCCCGAGAAAGACGTTACACCTCCTTCAAATAGAAACGACCAATATTCCTATTTATAGTTTTATTTTATATCAAATAATCACAATGAATATTATGCAATAACAAATTCAAAAATCAAAATTCAAAAAAAAAAAACGAAAAATTAATTTCAACGCATAACTATTCATCCCAAAAATTTATTCGCTGATGTATTGGCTGTTTTCAAATATTCATCTAACCATTTTTCAATGATCGGCAAATTTTCATCGCTCCATTTCGTCTCCTCTTTAATGTGTCGAAGTGACTTTTCGATAATATGTTCGGCACTGCCAAATTCTCCTTGCCGCTGTACGTACAACTCAGACACCATATCGTATCCCTCTTGTGTTGTAAAAACGCCCGTTGCAGAACCAATCAAATTATCCCAAAGATTGGTTTTGTTCTCAAATCTTACGCAACGAAATTAAACAGAAAATTAATGTCTTAGTAGGAATAACAGAAATGCGATTCCGATCAAGTTTTTAGTACTTATTTTCAATATTCACAAATAATGCCCCAAGATTTAAGCGGAATCGCTAGTTATATAGTTAAATAGTGCCAAATGAAGGCACTAAGAAAAGTCAATGTCCAGTAAATAGTTTTCAGAAAAATCTTAAAAAATTTAGTACTAATTAAAAAATCTTTGTACATAAGTACAGTAAAAGCAACGATTTGATTAACGCTTTTTGTACGAATTAAATCACACATAAAAACTCATCTTTATGAATCAGAAAATAAAAATCCCACTTTAACTACGTTTTCTACTCCAAAAACCACTAAATACCAAAAAATGTACTAAAAACTCACTTACCTATGTTTAATAGCGTCCCAGTTATCCGATAAAAAGTTAAACAACGCAATGTAACCATTCGATCCACTTGAGAGCATATTGAATTCCAAGAAAATGTCATTCTCGGTAAAATTTCCATTTTCCTCGAGTATCGTGATATTGAGGAGTTTTTCAATTTTTGCCGTTTGCATCGGACATCCAACCAAGCATTTCAGCAAATAGGTTCGTTCACTTTGTTTACGTGAGGCTGGGAAATTTATAACCCTTTGCAAACCGAATTCCCATTCTTCCTGTGTTCCCCATTTGAATACTGGACATATAAATTGATTGGGAACACTGAACACAAATAATAAATTAATTAAATGAAATATTTCCGAAAGATTTAAAAGCGTACGGATTTCCTTCATCGGGATTTTCGCTATCCATCCATTTTTTGTAGGCGCTCTGTGCTTCCTCTATACATGGCCGATAGCCGGCTCTACATAAAAATAATCTAGCCAGTGATCGCAAGTTGTCTTTCCATTTTTCTTCGTTATCTTGAGCAAATGGACCGAGTTCTTCATAGAGTGGTGTGAGAAGAATTCGTACATATGTCTTAAAAGATATCATTAACGTTACTCCGATATAGAAAAGGATCTGAGAATTACTTACTTCAAATTTCTTGTGAACTGATGACATATCGATATGACTTCCAATATGATCGATTAGTGTAAAAACTGGATTCCACACAAGGTGTTCCCTTTCATGCTTCATAAATAATGTCATATTGAAAGCAGTTGCAAAACTTAAATCACCGGCATACGCTAAGTTCCATGCATCATGAAGAAGTTTTGCTCTGTGCCATTTGATTAATCAATCATTTAAGTTCTTTGGTTGAATTAATTATCAATTACCTCGTGTATACCGGAATCGTTTTTCGTCCTTCTTCCGTTTGCAAATATTCCGACAGTAAATTCCAATTTCTCAAATCGTAGTTAACTGGAAATGGACCAATTTCCTCAGGATTGATAATAATAAATTTATCAGCCGGAGGCATTTTTGTCAATGAAACGTCACGAGTTTTTTTCAACCATGTATAGGGAGTAGCATTGCTAAAGTTCAAATCATTTTGTGTGACCATTATTAGAGGAATCCACCATAGCATTTTTTCCTGTTCAGGAACATCATGCGGCCGTTCACGTAAATAGACTTTTTGCGTTGCTGTAGCTGTCTGATCGGCATAGTCTCGAATAACTGTTACAACCGGTAATCGATCTTTTGTTATCCAAGAACCGGCTATTTCACTAACATTTATATCATCGACAAGCGTTTTATCTTCATGGGCTTGTTTTGTAAGTGCTTTCCAAACGTCTTCGCCCAAAAATGTGCCACACTCTCTAAAAATGATATTTTAAAATTTATTGTTGAATTTTCGCTCTAATATTGACTATAAAACAACAAACCCATCAGCAAAGAATTTTCTTAATCCTTTTTTAAATGTTTCCGATTCGATTGTGTAATTTAACATCCTAAGAACTAATTCCGTTTTTGTACAAGTTGTCTCCTGTTTCAATCCTGTTATTCTTGAGTGAGGATATCTTTTGCTGAACTCATAGTAAATAGAGTACAATGTTGTCATGGGCCATTTACCATCAAATTCAAGTCCATTATCGATCTAAAAAATATTTATAAAATATCGAACATTCTATCTAGATCTAGAACATAATTATGTACTTACTTCCAGTGCAGTTGATGCGGCCAAAAATCCGGCCAATGCTTTATTCACATGTGCATCACTCCACCAATGTGGAGTAACCCATGAGCCAAGCCATTGGTAGACTAATTCTTGAGCAAGTAAATAATATCCTTGATTTGTTAAATCGCTTTCTCTAAATTAAAATTTATTTAATAGCCAAATAAAAATCTCTACAGAAATTGTTTGGCTCTAAATACAAACTTAAATACAATCAAGCCCCAATTGTCAACCGGTTTTATTGATGAAAATCCTGGCAATGCTACAATATCGAGTTTACACAGTGGATAGTCGACATCCCAATAGTTTCTTAATGAGCTTAGCGTTGTTACAACTTTTTCATACAAATCCTAATTAGAAATTTTTAATTAAAAATCTACAAAAAAAAAAATGTAACAATCCTTTGGATTGTGAGGAATCTTGATCAATGAAATAACAAATAACCGCTTCGTAGTCAAAATATTTTAAAGGAATGAAAGCATGTCCAATATATCGTTTTTTTTGGGAAACAATCAAATTGGGACAGGAGATATTTTAAATTGCCCGAAATTAAATGAGCAGCAAAAATTTTTATTCACCTCTAAATCATCATGAAAATCTGGTCTCGCCCATATTCTAATTTTCGGTTTTATAAGTGGAGTAGCACTGGTCGCATTAACTTCTTCCAATTGTGATATTACAAAACCAAACGAAAATGTCGACATTGGTGGTGTAGTCTCAAATTTATCAATTACATAATCGGATTTTCCGCCGCTAGAAAAAAAAAATTTTCAGTACAATTAAAATTATTCTTTATTTAGAATACAAAAAAGAACACAGTACATTTCACTTGTACTTTCTACAAGCATATTAAAGAGTGTGGCATAGTTTTTCGGTCTCGATATGCTAACGGTAAATGGAACTTTAAAACCGGGTTCATCAAAACATGGAAATACTTTTCGAGCATTGTTCGGTCTCATGTGTGTAGCCAAATAATATCTAAAAAATGTTTGAATTTCTCTATCAAATCGACATTAGAATTTAATTTAATTTGAAAATAATACAATTTATTGGAACTACTGTCCAAATAGTTTCCTTTGAATAATCCCTCCGTAGTTTCCCATATCGATCCACTAAATGCTATTTCTAATTCCCAAAATGATCCTTTTTTCAATGGTTCCTTTAAATAAATTTGATAGATCGGTTTTTTCGGCATACGATTGGCACGTTGAATTTCAATGAGTTTTCCCACTTTTTCATCACTTTTCCTGCAATTATACAATTCCAATTAAACGCGTCGTTTTGGTTGTGAAATGACAAAGAATTACGAATCATTTGATTTCAATTGTCTCAATTTAATATCTGCCAAATTAATGATCATATCGAAGTGCGAGTGAAGAGCTATTTTACTTGTTGATTCCTCACAGGATATATTTATTTTGACAATGCCGGTGAACGATGACTTCTCAATGTCCGGCCGTAAATCCAAAATGTAACTATGTGGTTTGACATCAGTTGGTAGTCGAACATCGGATATTAGTTGATGGGCTGCTGATAATTCGATGCTTCGTCTGTGTCTTTTCTATTGAGTTTTAGTGATTTGAGTTTAAATTTTTTTTTTTTTTAGTTTTAACTCAATACACTTACTTCGTTTAGTGCACCTGCATTTGATAAACACCAGGTGAGCATAATAATACAAAATAGGGGCATAACGTGAACCCCCATTTTATTTTATGTTATCTGAAAGTAAAAGAAAAGCTAAAATCAATGTTAAAAATGAAATGAATTGAATTTATTGACAAAGTGGCCCAAGAAAGTGGTAAAGTTGGTAGTCTACAAACTCTAATGGATAGCAGCAACATTTAATTGTTCTTCCATCTGATACATTTGCTTCCATAATCGTTTATTTTGTAGGTTCGATGCAATGGCATTTTCACCGCTTTTCATTTTTTTTAATTATTTTCTGCTCCTCGGTACTAGTCGTCCAGCTAGCCAATTCTGGAGATGTTCCTAGGTTGGTCTATTGTCTGCCTTCTAACAGGGCTTAAATTAAAGAGCAAAATTTTTTTTCTGGCTATCAGACAGCAGTTAGTATTTCAATACGACTGATCATATTATAAATGTGGGTGAATTATACACTTGTCTTGATCTTAAGGCCATCAGGATCAATCTTAAGAAGTTATCGTTTTTAAACTTCTGCATCAGAATCGATGCAAAAAAAGTGCTATTTGACAAGGTGCAGAAATTAAACAACATCCCAATCTTGATAGAGAATAGAAAAACTTTTACAAATGAAATTCGACAGTTAATTTAACGGTACAAATGGTGCATTTTACCAAGGCGTTATTTTAGCCAGTAAAGAAGGAAAAATTGGCTACGCCGATTGTAATATACCCGTATGAGTACTTGTTTATTATTTACAACTTTGGTCGTGTCTATTTTGTCTGTACAATAAATATAATTGGGTAAATTGAATACAAATGATTAAAAATTCTAGAAATGACATAAACTTAATTGAAGCCCATAACAGTGCTTCGTTGAACTTTTTAGTCTATGAATGAAATCTTAATTTTTTTATTCTCTATCATCGTCATATTCATTTTTTCCGTAATCTAAATACTTTTCGAGTAAATGATTAAAAACTCTAGAAATTCAATAAAATTG
>JANSTT010009157.1:0-25804 GCA_026745375.1 Platyura marginata | reverse complement strand
ATTCTAATTTTGATATTTCTCTGAGGAATGAATTTGTTTCACTAAACTATCGTTTGCTTTTAAATATTCTTTAAATTACAAACAACTAAGATCATAATTACCTTTTGTTATTAAAATTGACCTTCAACCTTGAGTATTCTCACTAGTCCAAATATTATTAAGAATAGAAAAAACTCGATTATGTTTTTTAATAATAAATATAATTTAAATTATAAATGCTTTTAAATAGTGTAGTTCCGCTTTCGTAACAACATAATAATAACACTATAGCCATGACATTACAAAGCCAAATACATTTTAGTAAATAATAACGAAGTAAAAAATTTATTCGTTTTACATTTTCAAAATTTACGTGGATGGGTGTTCGTAAGCCCAGCCCCTTAAAACTAAATCATCAAGGCTTATCTACGTACTAACCCTCATGCAGTGTTTTTGCAACAATGTGAGTAACTACTTCCTATTTTTCAATCATCACCATTTCAATAGTCATGTTCTAATGTTTTTAATTATTTGCTCAATGACAGATGATAGAAAATCACAATCGCAAACGCAATAAACCGTTCGTAAATTACAAGTGTTAACCATTCGCAACTGACATAATTCATCACAATTTTGGTCATGTGACGTTCGCAATCCTTCGCAATGACATTGCAATCGTGAATAAACGAACGCGTTCCATGGTCATATGTGATTGACAGCTGGAAGCGCGCAATTTTTGAAACAAAGAAAAAATAAAAGTTATCAACAAGCAAATAGAATAGGTACTCACGTTGATCAACATGCATAAGAATTGTTGTTGTTCAAATGTTCATTGATTTCGTAACTGATGAAGAAATATATTGCGACATCACATAGAAATTTAAATTATGAATGGGCAACGTACGTATTGTAAACAACAACAAAACGTCTGTTTAAATCTATCTAAACTAAAGTTTTGTAACGAAATTAGTGTACTATTACCTTATCTATAATATTTATAATAATATTTCACGCAACATTGCTTAATTTGTAATACGGTGGTAATTAATTATTTGTATATCAATTTCATTTTCATTTGTTCCATTTGCATGCACGTAAAAAAAAATGTCTATACGTCAATTTAAAGTTCAGTGTACGTGGCCCAAAAAAAAATCTCAAAATAAAAATTTTGCAATTTTTTCTTTCATTGTTTTTGGTTAAATGGAAATTTTAAAGTGAAATAAGAAGTTTATGACAAGAAAAAAAATCGAAATCGTCGTAATTTCTGTGTATATCGAACGAACAACGTGTGATCAGTAATCACGCTATTGGTCCAGCTGTACAAAAGTAATGGAAGACGAATTGGAAGATAAAGTTTTCTATCAAACCTACATCTCCCACATGAAGCTCCTCTCAAAATTCGCCGTCGGAGTACCTCCACTAAATTCATCTCTATCATATGTCTGGAGATTGTTTCGCCTGTACTTTGTTCGGCCAGAGGTTTTATTCTGTGCAATTATTGTTTTTGTTTTTTTATTGTATTTGCAAGCGGCTGAACTATGGAGTCGCGGATTGATCAGCAGAATTTACAGTTCATTTGGATATTCACGGCAGACAAATCGAATGAACATATTGAATACGTCTACGGCTGAAAAACAAAGCTGGGAAATAATTAAAGAATATAGTGCGGCGTATGCAGTTCAAGGAAGACGACCCAAAATGGAAGACCGGTTAGTCGTAGTATGTTTTCTATATAGTTTTTTTTTTATTTTGTTAATTTACTATAAAATATTTATATAAACTGCGTGTTCTGACGTTTTTCAAATTTGATATATCGATCACAGACAAATTGCGTAATGTATCCAGTGTATTAATAGCCTATATGTAGCATGAAGGTTCAAATGTAAAATATTTAATACAGCTCTACAGATTACACAGAGCACACAATTTTTATAAAATAATTCATTTAAGTTTTAAGTGGTGTCAACAGAGCTCTTTGTTTGTAGTTAAAATTACAAACCTACGTACTCAATTTTATTTAAACATATTTGTGTTCAAATATGTACCTTAAACAAGTATCACCCAATTTTTGTCTTTGAATTTATAACTAAGTAAACATAAATTTACTAGCGTTTTGTCTAGCAGCTGTTATGAACAAATATTCTTTTCATGGAATTGTTATTTTTATACTAATATACTACTTACACACCAGCAGATAATTTATATTCCTTTGTCTGTCGGCACAAAAAAAAATTTATTTATAAAACATGCAATTAATGAATTAAATAATAACTCATTCGAAGCGTTAAGTTTCCTTTTTTAATTTATTCCTTTCTATTTGCTGTTCCTTCCGCTTTTATGGTGTAAAGACCTGTAGTCCATTCAGATTCTCAAAATTTACGAAAGTCTTAACGAATTGAATTGTTCTGTTGTCTTTCTCCAAGCTATAGGTGTAGTCGCTATTTATGCGGATCTCGGTATGGTGACAATTTAGTAGAAGAATTTAGGCAAAATCGTAATGCGTTTTCTCAAAAGAAAATTTCGAATTGCTGCATGTGCCAAGGAAATTAAATGGGAGTAGATAAAAATTAAGAATCATAGTCAACATATGAGTCACTATCTACAGACGTTATTTGTGTATTAGTGAAACAAGTGATAACACCAACAGTGGACCTTCCTTATGTATTTGTTGAACTTTTTTTTTTTGGTCTATTCAGAGTTAGAACTATAGAAACAATCGTACTTGGAACAATTTCTATGTTACAGTCCGTGATATAAAACTTATAGTAGTTTATTGTAGGGTCCAAATAATGTACAATTGAATAGCCGCGCGAGAACACAATGATCTCTTTTGTTCTATCTATTTATGTTCCGATGTTGGCAAGTGGGTGTCAGACCCAGTTCCATTTCCTTCAAAGCAAGAGTTTCCAAATTGTTCCCTTTTTGGTTTTAAATTTATTTTGCTCTAATTGTAGATTTGTCATTGATGAAAATGTCAACCATACGGGAATCGCTTTTTTTGCTGTATTCGATGGACATGGTGGTGAATTTGCTGCCGACTATGCAAAAGATTATTTAGTACCGAATTTGTACAATAAAATAATGGAAACGTCGAATATACTGAAAGGAATTTCATTGCCGGAACCATTAAAAAAAACGAAAAATGATTGTGGTGATGATAAAGAAAATAAAGAGAACAAAGAAAATAATAATAAAAAGGATGAACGAACCACCCTAACGCAAAGAAAGGGCAGTTTCCGTAAGTCGTACAGTACCGAAGCTGAAGATTGTGCAGAAAAGGGAAATTGCAATAGGGAGCAAGACGTTTTTATGGATAAATTGAATTCAATTGTTCGAACCAAAGATAGTTTTTTCAATAGGAATAATAAAAATATCAAACCACCAGAGTATGAAGCAAAATGTTACGTGGAAAATGGAAAAATCAATTTTGGTAAAATGCTTACCGATGAAGTGCTAACGGCCGATTATAAATTAGTTGAAGCTGCCAAAAAAACGGTAATTTTTCTTATTGCGATCTGTAGTCCACATTATTTAAATGATTTATTGGTTTTTTAAAGACAAATATGGCTGGCACAACCGCACTTATAGGAATTATGGATGGGACACGTTTAACGGTAGCTAATGTAGGCGATTCAAGAGGTGTCATGTGTGATATTAAAGGAAATGCAATTCCACTGTCCTTTGATCATAAGCCACAACAGGTAATTCTTTATTACGAAACAATTTTTAAAATAAAATTCAAATATCAAATGGTTGGTTTCTTACCGTCGACAACAAAATGAATAAAATGGCACATTGGTATTTGGGTGACAAATCCGGATCTGGTCTTTAACTAAGACTATAAAGTAACCAGCCAAAAAGAAGAGTAGCATATAATCGTGGGGAATGGGACAAGCGATTATGGCGAAATTTATGTTTTCGAGTAAATATAAAGTGCTAGGTACAGATCAGATAAAGAGTCTCGGATGTTTTCGTAAAAAAAGAAAATAAATCAAGCATATATTAGTCATGTATGTATGGCGTTTGAGTGGAGTATTCCCTCTAGCATTAAAAGTAAGCAAAGCGCAAAGACAATGCCTATTGTTGACCGCATTAGAAAGATTCCAGAGTTAAATTAAAGTCATCTTCAGAAGTTCTTCCGATTCCAATTAATATTAAGACCTAACCGTCGTGGTGAGATTCAACACACCTACAAATGTCCGAAATGAGACGTTCTAAACAACCAAAGATTATTAGAGAAAATAAAAATACTTCCGATTTGGTAAAAAAAAAATTGCCAAAAAAAAAGAGCAGGAGCGATGCTTGGGGTTTTATTTATAAGTTTTTAGTTATTATTGAATAGATAATTCATAGCAGATGTCTCTTAAATGTAATTTAATCAAGGTCTCGATCATTACTTGAGACAATTTTCTTGATATTAAATACTGTTTAATATGCATCGTAAGAACACTTTGCCACTATTTAAGAATTACAATAATTTTTCTCATAATTAATAAACTAGCATATATAATAAATAACATTTATAGGTGCGAGAGAGGAAACGAATACACGAAGCTGGCGGTTTTATAGCGTTTAAGGGTGTTTGGCGGGTAGCTGGTATTTTAGCAACATCCCGAGCCCTAGGTGACTATCCACTAAAGGATAAACGTTTAGTAATTGCCGATCCAGATATTTTAACATTTGATTTGGATGATCATCGGTAAATAGAGAAATTTTTGATGAGAGAGAAAGAGAGAGATTATTTCATTAATTTTTTCTTCTCCATATTCCCCATCTAGACCAATGTTTTTAATTCTTGCATCAGATGGCCTGTGGGATACATTTACCAATGAAGAAGCTGTTGCATTTATTAAAGATCATCTTAATGAACCCCATTTTGGTGCTAAAAGTATAACTTTACAATCTTACTATAGAGGATCTGTTGACAATATCACCGTAATTGTAATTGTTTTTAAAAATGGTAAATATTATATTGGTTCCTCTGAGACCTAAACCTATACTAAGTCATAATTTAAATTTTAAATATATTTATTATTTAGTGCGTATTAATCAATCCTTTGTCAAAGGATTTTTGTTAAGTATTTTGTTGTTTTTTTTTCTTTTCTTTTTAGATAATTTATTTAACAATTTTACTTCACTTGCACATGCTTTTGTAGTTAATAAATTAGGTTTTTAGATAATATATTAAAAAACAAAAATGAAGTCGACATTTCGGCATAGTCTACAAAATCAAATATCCTTTTTATATAAAATTTGTTTTGGGTTGTTATTTAGTGTGGATCTTTTGATCATGGAATACTCGAATGAAAAATGTTGTATGGGATCCAATTGAATATTTATTTGATTTCGAAATACACAATTTTTTTTTTTTTTTAATTTCGGAACCCTACTCCCAATAAATTATTTTATTTTAACAATTATTAGTTACCTAATTTATGTACTCGTAGGTAATATACATATAGGGGAATACAGGTAAAAAATTAAATTCGTTCAGAATGTCTTACGCATACTTACATATCTTTGAAAAGCATACACTTTTACACAGGCCTATTCTATGCAAAATAGAAGTTGAAGCGGTCCTTTTAACCTTAACTCACCTTAAGATTCACCTCAAGGGGATGACACATCATTTTCCATCAGAATTAACTTTGTTTTGGTGGTTGTCAATGTCAAAATTCCCAATTCCTAGGTGCCATAAATGTGAATAGCACAATTTCCACATGCTCATTATGACTATGGTACCACAAATGACAGCAAAATCTCATAGATTCGAAAGAGTTGTCTGCTGAATCCATATCTGAATCCATCTAACTGATAGATGCAGGAAAAAACAAGTTTTTGTTTGATTCCAGACTAAGTGGGAACTTCTTTATCTTCTTCATTTTTATTGTTTTGACTTTTTGTAATAATATTAGGGATAGGTGTATTTCGAAGGCAAATAAGTTTTGATTCGGCCAATGCCAAAAATTATTTATTAAAATTTTTTAAATACAAAAACAAAAATTTAATTACTAAGTCTATTCTAAAAAAAAAGAAAAAGTTCGATACTGCATTTGAGTGAAACTGGTAATTTTTAACTGAAAGAATCTCGTCAAATTATCAAAACAAAAAAAAAACCAAAAATTTCAAGAGACTATTTCGACTCTCATAGTTTACCCACCTCGTTAAAAATTTGTACATATCACTAACAAAGAATTTGTCAAGAAGTGTGCATTTATTTTAAACTAACAAAAAAAAAAGAAAAATTTTTAACAAAAGATTGCTTTTTTTTGTAATTATTTGAAGTGTTTTTTCGCGGTAGACATGGGAGAAGATCGGAAAAGAAAAAAGAAAGAAAAAAACTTTTCAGCCAAAGAATGTTTTGAATATGTAGGAATCTTAAAATTTAAAAACTATTTAAAAAGCTTTAAAAATAAAATAAAAATGTTATTTATGTACAATAAAATAGTAACAATAGGTTATTTGGCATTTTTGAAAATGTACTCATTTAATTTTAAATAAAAACAACATCAATAAAACAAATTATGTATAAATGTTTTTTTTAAAGAACTTTTTCAAGGTAAGAAAAATGTTCAAAGAGTCTCCGATAGGTATTTTGTCAAATAAACGAGATAGCCACTTTAGAAAATGGCACAATTTATTGACTAACAACTCGCCAACCCTAATACAATAGAAATTGTAGTAACTGCTTAACAGCGATCTACAAAATGTTAGGAACGCCTGTTGTAAAGTAATTTACGCAGTGGCAGTCAGACGAATAAATTAATTTTTAATAAATTTGTGATCACCATCATCATTCATCATCATATGATGTGAAGAGGACGTACGCTCTATAATCAGGGGCAAGGAATTTCGATGCTGATAGGGGCCCTAACATTCTTCCAAAAAAAAAACCTTTTTTGACGTTTCTCAAATAGAAATGTTTAATGCGTTATTTATAGTCGAGTAGGGTCCCTTGTCAGATTCCTTTATGTTAATTGGAGTTAACAGAGTAGTGCTTATTGACAAGGGCGTATTTACGATTTTAGTGGGGGAGGTGAATTGAAAACCATTCAAATTCAACAGAAATTTGACAATTGAATTTTTTGAAATAAATTTTTTTTTATAATTGAAAAAATAGCATTTTTATTAGATTTGTAACGTAACCCTACTTTTTGTATGGGTTCCTTGTCTCAAATAACGCGGCATTTTTGTGGAACTTAACCTCCGCGGCATACGTGGGACGCCTGTATATGTATATATAGATATGATTAACCCATTTTCTCCGAGAATAAGAAATAAGCAAATTGTTTGGGTTGTGATTACCCAACTATCTGAGATACCCATTATCTCCGAGAATAAACCAGTAAAGAAGGAAAAATTGGCTACACCGATTATAATATACCCGTATGAGTACTTGTTTATTATTTACAACTTTGTACCTACGTGTCTATTTTGTCTGTACGATAAATATAATTGGGTGAATTGAATAAAAATCCTAGAAATGACATAAACTTGATTGCAGCGCCATAACGGTATTTTGTGGAACTTTTTAGTCTATGAATGAAATCTTCAGTTTTTTATTCTCTATCATTTTCGTCATATTCATTTTTTCCGTAATCGAAATACTTTCCGAGTAAATGATTAAAAACTCTAGAAATTCAATAAAATTGATAGCAGCGCCATAACGTTAGGTCGTACAACTTTTTGGTCTATGAAAGAAATCTTCATTTTTTCTACATTTCGACTACCTTTCGAGCAAATGGTTTAAATTAAAAATTAGGTGAACACTGTACCACCTCCCCTTTTTTTTGTCCGAGGTCTTACTCTAGGACT
Source organism: Platyura marginata (assembly GCA_026745375.1). Taxonomy (NCBI): domain Eukaryota; kingdom Metazoa; phylum Arthropoda; class Insecta; order Diptera; family Keroplatidae; genus Platyura; species Platyura marginata. The sequence continues at coordinate 18,010 of JANSTT010009157.1, read as the reverse complement.
ACATAGTAAACTGTCAATTTCAGCTTTCTAGCTTCAGCCGTTTGGCCGGAATCTTGATCACGGACAGACGGACGGACGGACATGCATATTTCGACTTAGAATTTCACGAGAAAGACAATGGTGTTATTGTTCTACGATGAGTATTAAGGGGCGTTACAAACTCCGTACCAAAGTTATAATACCCTTGATTAACATCATAAAAATAAGCACAGCGAAGCGAGTAAAATTTTTCTAATTCTATTTAATATTAATGAGCTAAAGCTTTAATGCCTACTATATAATGAACTTACAAAGATGAAAGATTCAAGGAAAAAAAAATGGAAATTAAGGTAGAGGAAAAAGGAGTAAATAAGAAAATTATTACTTAGGAGGAAATGGTCGGTTTAACTAGCTCTAAAGTAAAGGAGTGCAAAAAAACGGATCAGAAAAATACTAATGTGAGTATGTAATTTGCGAGTTTACAGTTGCAGTCATTTAATTAGCTCAAATAATTCTAAAAATTATAAGAATGGAGTGGATGTGTGTATGCATAGTAGATTATATACACGCATTTAGTGAAACCAATGAAACATTAATCAATAATAATTAGTAAATACAATCTGATATTTTAAGTAAAATCATCCAAAATTTATTATTTTTTTTGTTTTTTTTTTTTTTTGTAACACATTTTTGTTTGTTTTGTTTTTCTTTTACAAAAATATTAACACTAATGGTCCAAAAATGTAAATAAATAATTTGCCGTTTCTAATAAAAACGTACATCGTCTTATCAAAATTACATCGATACAATATATATATGCCAATTTTATTATTATTTTTTAATAATTATGTGATAATAATAATAATAATAATAATAATAATAATAATAATGGTGAACACTGATACATTTATTTTGTTATAAACTTTAATATTATTGTTGAGCACACATTTTTTTTGCATAAAATTTTAATTTTTTGTTTTTGATTTTAGTTGGACAAAAACAACCATGTGGGAATGATAAAATTTTGGTTCGTGTATATAAATCATAAAAATATGCAATTGCACAATAAGCTCTGCGCATCACAATTGGATGCACCTGTTGTGTGTAGAAACATATTTTTGATTAATAAATTAATAAAAATTAAAGAAATTTATGAACAAATATAGTAGGTAACAGTGGGTAAGTATATTTAGTTAGGTGTTCTGATTAATTCACTATAATCAATCGATATATTATAAATTTGAATGTTAATCCTACAATAACAGTGCAAATGAATGAGATATTAAACATTACGTTCGTTAAACATATAAACTAGGTGGGTAATTGGTTGGTATTTGCAATGCTAAAATTGTTTCTTTTGGGTGCCTGAAAATACTGTAAGTGAAGTGCATATTTCTACTAATAAAATGTTCCCACAAATTCATACACTTGTGTGTGCAGTATGGATAAGGTGCCGATGCCGACCGATTATAGTGATTAATTCGCACGACTAATACATATCAGATCATTTGCTATCTATCGGTATCATCTGGTAACTGTGAATGGTAATCAAATCCTTACATATCTACTTATTTAGAAATCACTTACAAACCAATGGATTCAGCTACTCTTCTTATTACTTTTTGTTGTTGTTTAAATATAAAAATTCCAAAAATTTGATTTGATTTTTGATAAAAAATACCATGAGACTACTTGAATCGATTTTACTATCTATAGTCCCAAGCTAACTTTACTGTAAAATTTGAAACTAGACGTGGCGAAGAACAATTTTGTAAAATTTAACGATAATTATAAGAGATTCGTCTTATACGGCTTATTGTCTATGTAATCTAAAGATGTAAAATTGAATAGTTATATAAGTGGAACTAGTGGGGCCTAGTAGAGCCAGTGAAAAAGAAGAAAATTATAAATTAAAAAGTTAAGATCTTAATTTTTTAAAAAAAATTTTTAAAAACTGAAATTTTGGTATTCTCAAATGGACGTATTTGTTGTGTCATAAGAATTTCTATTCTATAGCCTCACACCTCAATTCTATGTTAAAAGCTTTTAAGAGATCTACTATGATTCTTCATTCCTAAAAAATTATTTAAATTTCGTATGGAAAATCCAAGGGACATATTATGCAAAACGAACGCGTCCATATAAAGGAGTGATAATTTCAAAATCTTTAGTGAACTCAAATGTTTTAGCTTTCAGACCAAATTCAAACCACATTTACTTTTGTGGCATTTACTCTGGTCACCCTGTATACTGACAAATATTTCCAATATTTCCATCCAGTATTGCATTCATTCTATCAAAATGTTATGTGATTTTGGTTTTTATTTTCTTTGGGTATTTTTTAATTAAGCGTATTCGAAAAAAATCCGAAAATGGTTGTGTCAAAGCTGCATTCCATAATACACACATTCGAAGCGATAGCATTCGAATTTGCAAAATAGACCCCCCCCCCTATAGTGTTAGGTTAAAACAAAAACCTTTCACATTGAGAACGACGATCTTAAATTAAAGGCTAGAGGCGTTGGATATAATCACCATTGATATCTCTTAAAAGTCTCTAACGTAGAATCGAGCAGTCAATTTTAAATGTTTTTCTATGTTCTAAATAAATATAGAGGTAAATGTTGTTAAAAAAATTAATTATTAAAAATTTCTTAAAAATAAATGTTAAATAAATATAAACATTTTTTTGTGAATGATGGCATGAAAATTATTAAATTCATTTTTAAGGAACAAGTAAAACATACAGATAAACTATATGCATAATAACAATAAAATATCATTAGGATGATAACCTACATACATTCTACAACTATTTTTTTAAATACTAAAATACGGCGTACAAAATTTATTTAAGCCACATTGTCACAATAATATAGTTTTTTTGTTTGTTTTTTTTTGTTTTTTTCACGTGTGGCATAACAATAAATATATATTTGAAAATATAAATAAATAAAAAAAAAAATCATTTAAAATGTCAATGTCGCTTAACATTTCTTATGGAATGCATCGTGGTTAGATAATACAATTCCTCCAATTAGTGACACCACAGCTCGATCAAGCCACGTAACTGGATTTGGATAAATTAATCCACCTTCATAAAAACCTAAGTGACCGCCATGGGCAAGCTCTATGTACAGGGTATTCTTATGTGTTACTATAATAAAAAAAAATCCAATCAAAAATTAACTCCAATATATGTAAGTTTGTAACAGTGGTTCGATATTCGTATAATGTGCTGTCCAGTCATTTTCTATACTTCTAGAATAAAATTACATCTTAACCCTAATCGTGTCACGTTACTTTTGTTACTTTGTTACTTTTTCTATAAAAGGTCAATTTTAATATCATGCCTAACTCCAAATTTGCAATTACTATTTTTTTTAGTGTTACTTGTTAATTCAAACAAGATACAAGAAAAAAATTTGGAGACGCGGAATAAAATAATCAAAAATTTTAAGTTCAAAATTCATTCAAATGTGACTCAGAGTCACACCGTGACACGATTAGGGTTAAAAATCTTTAAAAGGCTAACAAAATTCCACGGAACAATTTTTTCAGGGGAGAATTTTGTCTTCCCTCTTCTGAATTGGCGCCGTAGATGATCGTGATGGATTTTAGTACGACACGATCTAAGGAACAAGTGAAGAGATTCAAAACTACATCGAATTGGTGGAGAGTTATTTTTTTTCTATATCAATTTATTGGATAAAATGTCGAACAAAAACATTTTGACGATTGGCAAAGCATTTGAATTATTTTTATACTAAAAATAAACCAAAAAGGGATAACCCAACTAAACACAGCCTCCCAACTCTGGGATTTTATTAAAAATTACTTTACAAGAAATTGTCATTTAAATCTCATTTAACACGATAATTCAGAAACAGCTACTGAATTTGTCTCTCCTGCTAACTCAAATTGGATCTGACAGAATATGAGATAAATAATGGATTAGTGTCTATGTAAAAACCTGTCAGTTTGGTATGGTTGCAGAACTCAAAAACGAAATACAAAAACTCTCGAATGAAGTAAAATGTTGGACTTATACGTTCATCGTTCACTGATATGAATTACTCGTCAAAATATGTTCGCATTTTCTTACCAGCATAATCTTTAATGGCCGTTAGTAAATCTTCTGGAACTATAGGATCATCTTTAGCATTAATAAACACCATTGGTTTATTAATTCCATTCAAATAATTAATCGACGAACTCCATTTATACATATCGACAACCGATGGAAAATTATGAACACGTCTTGTGTATGCTTCGTCTAATTCAGGAAGTGTAGCGGCCGCAAAAATGTCCCGTTCATTTAGTTGACATCGTTGTTTTACCTCATCCGACAACAACACGTGGCGATGTTTCATAATAATATTTTTAACATTTTCCGTCATTATATAAAGATAGAAACGACGAAAATTTTGCCAATTCAATAACCATTTAGTTCCTCTGTAAATAAAAAAAAAAAAATATCGATTAATGCAAATGCTTCCACCATACAAAAATCAATTTTAACATACTCAACAGCATTGTAACCTTGACATATTGATATTGCACCAATAATATTGTTGGAATGAATTGCATCATTTTCGCCCATATATTTCGTAACCAAATTTCCACCAAGACTAAAACCAACCGATACAATATTTGTTTTTGGATATTTAGATTCTAAGCTCGATATCATTTCGCCAAAGTCACCGGTATGACCTTTTGTTTTTGGGGTTTTTTCAATAGAAAAATTAAAAACCAAAAAAACACATTTTTCATATTTATAATTATTATACCATAAGTGAAGATTCGACTGGCTGTTACTTCAACGCTTGGTAAGGCACCAATATGATTCAAAACTGCACATCTATATCCGTGACATTGTGAGTAATGAACAAAAGTTCGAATATACACAGTTTCCGAAGAGTTTCCAATTCCCGGACAAATTGCAACAGTAATGTCATCTGAAAATGTATTTATAGCAACAAAAAAATCGGCTTCATCTTAATGCTAAACAAATGATTGATTAATTAATTATTAGAAAAATTACTTCGGCTCATGCCTCTTTAATTTTACGTGGCTAATACTCGTAATATAGTTAGTTGTAGAGCAAACAGGTGTTTTGGGTCTGCTGTCCTTATTAAATTTGCTACTACTACTGGCTGACGCAACAATTTTTTTTCCATTGAATGCGATTCTCGACCACTGATCTCCACTTGATAATGTCCAACCTATTCATTCAGGTCTTCTTTTACCCAGTCAAAACATCTTCTGCAGTGTTTCCTACATTTTGTTCTAGACAAGATTTTTCTTGTTATTCTTGTTTCGTTTATTTAAATTATGTCGTTCATTTAAAATGGCTTCTTTGGATGAATTTTCTCAATTTTTTTTCTGCACTTACAAATATTTTGATTTAACTTTGCTTCCGTAATGTCTTCAAGTTTTTCAGTTCCTTCTATCTGTTTTTCGGTTTCGTAACTACATTTCAAGATTGTACGGACTTAACTTTTACACTTAAATAAAATTAGGAAAATGTTATGCTGCAAATTCATCGTTCAATTGTACAGTGTTCATTCAAGCAAGGTTTGTACATCACTTATAAACTTCAACTTTAAAAAATTAAAATTTTAGCAAAAATACAAAAACAACTTTTTTGGCAGCATCAACGGTCTAATAATATTAATAATAATATTGTCATTTATTTAGCATTTTGCTATTAATTTACATATTTTCAAAACATACATACATTCATTCATAGTTAATACTATTTAAAAAAAGTTAAAAATTATTTTTCACATATTCATTTGAGAGACTTTTAAACTTTCTTTCATTTTTTATACAATCAGGCGTTTCATTAAACACTTATTTCAACCCTTTATAAAACACAGAATTCTGAGAGCTAGATCTCCTGAATAATGGCAAACTAAAAAGTTAATTTTTTTTGCCACTTTTTTACACTAATATTCAGCGTTTTCTTTGAAATTGAGTTTACACCCAAATATTTTATACTATTTACTTTCCCCATCTCTCTTCCTTTCATAACTATTTGTTCATTCTCTATTTTTCTATTTCTCGTAATCTCCATGTATTTGGTTTTCATTCAACTTTAATTTGTTCACTTTTAACCATTCTTCAACTCTCGTTTAATCCTCATTCACCTTCCTTCGTACATCATTCACATCTTTACCACTTGCAAATAATAAAGTGTCATCCGCAAAGATTTATTTTAGTATTTTTTAACTGATTGCAAGTCATTTATATACAATATAAATAAAATCGCTCCCAATACAGAACCCTGTGGTACTCCTAAATCATTTCTTATACATGTCGATTTTTAATCTCCAATTTTGGTATACTGCATTCGCTCAAACCACTTTAATTCATTTCCTTGAACTCCATTTTTTTTAAGCTTTTGGCTCATTTTTTGTCTATCAACCGTTTCAAAGGCTCTCTTTAAATCCAAAAACACACTTACAATTACACAGTCTTCGTCACATGTTTCTTTCCAGTCAGCCAAGATCAGATTCAGAGCAGATTCATACGAATGACCCTTCCTATATCCAGATTGGTATTTTGAAAATATCTTATTTTTATTTATATCTAAGTATTAAAAAATCCGAATTTTATGAGAAATCATAATAACATCCTAAGTACCTCCAAAAATCGTAAAAAAGCTCAAAATTAATTTGTTTTTCGGCAAATTTTATCATTAAATCCACTCAACAGTAATTTACCATTCGTCGTAAGAACAGATATAAGCATACGCGCCCGCTCGCCCAGCGGTTCGGTGACAAATTGAGTAAAGTAACAATATATAAAGTTCCCAAGGTTTTTTATTTTATTCTAAATTAAATATTAAAATTCAATTGGAATATAAAGAATTTTTTTTTGGAATCAAGAGTTTGATAACTTTTTATCGTAACAATTAAATAATATTGTCTTATCAGTGTCGTAGTTGTAAATGTTTGCATCATTCAGTATAATCTTCATTAAATACTTTCTGCTAATTTGATAATGTCTGACTTTTAGTTTTTTTATTCAAATTGGGCTATCTGAGTTCAAAATTCCAAAAAATTATTTAATCATTTGCAGACAAAAAAAGAGAAAACAAATAAAAAAAAGAGCTATAAATGGCAAAAAATAAAACAACATATTATCGCTACTTCCGTATTCTTTTGGTGTTCAATTTTCGACCTAGTATTACAGCATGTTGCTGAACCTTTCAAACAGACTAAATATTTTTGCACAATCTCTCTGTATATTAGATAGATCGTAGGTATTATCAATCTCTGCGGTTAAGCTGGTATGGCACAACTATAGATTTTGAATATCTTTCCAAAAACGACTGCATTGTTCAGTTTATATTCGGTTGATGTAAAACCGTCTTCTATACGCCCACTTCGGAGTTTTCAATATAAATGTGACCTACATATGGGCTGGAACTTTGCCAGCTATTGATTCTCTTGAATATCTAGGGATGCAAATTAAGCAATTTTTTGTGTATAGAAATAGAAACTGAACCTCTTTTTTATATTCTCTTATAATGTATGTACATAGAACAATTGACATTCAGTTTCTAAGATTTTTCTATCCACTGCTATGTATATATTATTTGACTTTCAGACATTCACAAAAAATGTAGAAATAGTCAATATTTACGAAGACTGACCTACCATAGTAATAGAACTAACTATAGACCTACCTAATATTCAATTGACATAATTATTTATAGTTTCTATAGAAACACGTCTTTCTTATAAGAAATTTCATAACAATTATCCAAAAAAAATAATTATTCTTATACCTCTATATTAGATATGTAGTAAATCATAAACTTACCTTCATGTTCATTAAGAGGCTGATACAAGTCATACGTTAATGTTGATCCATCTAATAGTGATATATAAACTCGTTCTCCAAGAGGCCAAGGACATTTAACACGTCCAATTATGCTATGCAATACGGTTTGAACGTGACCGCTAAAGCCCCATAGACGGGTTGGAACGTATCTAGAAAAAAAAACCAAATAAAAAAATTGTGCAGCTCAATATTGGGTCGATATTTGAATCGATATTTTGTCTTTTTATTATTTAAAAATTTTATATGGTCCGTGTACAGAGTGTGCCCACACATAAAGCTATGTAGCTAGCTATAAAATAGTACCTACATTTTTTATTGATTTCTCATTATGCATTATGCAAATGCATTCCACCTATATCATCAATTATAATTAGAAAAAAAAGTATATAAATACTTTTGTATGTACGTAGGTACTTAGAATTATTTGCGTTGTTTAAAATAAACAAATTAAATGATTTTAAACACGCGAATTTTAAAAATGATCATTTGATTTGAAATTATGTACAATTTTCGATTTTATTTATAATTGATTCTAATTTCCAATACATAAATGATGTGGGATTTTGCCGGTAGGAGATTTTGTCAATTCAAATAAAATAAAATAAAAATACCAATTAAAAAATAAAAATAATTTTAAATCTAAAATTAACAAATAAAACTATCAATTAGAGTATTTTTGCCAAAGAAACTACATTTTGGACATTTTTTGAAAAATCTATTTGCTTTTATTTGGTTGAAAATTCGAATATGGCTTTAGAAACAATTTTTTTTTTAATAAGTTCTGGGTTAAATTTCTAGTATTTTGGCGATTTTTGAAGCACAATTTCATTGTAGGGGAAAAAAACGTCAAAATTCAGGAAAAAATAAGGTGTAAAACTGAAGTAATTAGGGGTTTGAACATATATTAAATAAAATCTTTTGCTTCCACACACTAAAAAATAAGTGGAAGCTTTGTTTTCACTTTCATTTTTCAAAAATTTAAAATTTAAATTTTTGTGAAATGTCCACTTTTTGTACATTTTTAATCGTAAAACTGCAATAAAAATTTTGGTAGTAAGTATCGCTCGCTCGCTTGCCTGTATACACGCTAACTTTCGAACGCGTTGAGCTAGCGACTTGAAATTTTGGCAAAAATGAAGAGAACAGTAGTTTTGTGTGGAAGCCCTGTAGCTTTACTTAGCAGCCTTTTTTTCTCCTTACTATTACACCTTTCCTCCTTTCCCCGAGTCTTCCATATATAATCTGTAGTTTGATGTCTTAAAACACACTATCGCCTTCTCCTTTTTTCGTAATAGAAAAGATAGATTTTTTAGATGAATGTGAAAATGAGAAGTACCTTGACCCGAACTAAATCAAATACGTCCATCAGAATTTATCTGTTTTTTAAGCTAATATCAAAATATATTCGAATTGGAGAAAACTGAACATAACAAAAATTATAGAGAATTAAAAAAGGAAGATTTTATTAAAAGACCAAAAAGTTTTACGGCCTACCGTTATGGCGCTGCAATCAATTTTATGTAATTTTTGAGGTTTCAAAGGTTTTAATCATATACTCGAAATATATTCGGATTAGACAAAAATGAACGTAACAAAAATTATAGAGAATCAAAAAATAAAGATTTCATGAATAGACCAAAAAGTTCTACGGTCCACCGTTATGGTGCTGCAATCAATTAAATTTAATTTCTGGGGTTACTAATCATTTACTCGAAATATACATATTCGAATTAGACAAAAATGAACGTAACAAAAATTATAGAGAATCAAAAAATAAAGATTTCATTAATAGACCAAAAAGTTCCACACCCTACCGTTATGGCGCTGGAATCAATTTTATGTAATTTTTAACGTTTCAATGGTTTTAATCATATACTCGAAATATATTCGGATTAGACAAAAATGAACGTAACAAAAATTATAGAGAATCAAAAAAAAAAGATTTCATTAATAGATCAAAAAGTTTCACGGTGGCGTTGGAATCAATTTTATGTAATCTTTAGGATTTTTAATCATTCGATTGCATTCGATTTGTTGTACAAAAATAATAGAAAAGAACAAAAATAATTATTCATACGGATATATTATAATCGGGGATATCCTTAAAGTTTTCACTGATTCCGCCAACATAGTATTTAGTATTATATCAAATATGTGTCAGATTGGTCAAATATAAAAATATTTCGTTCCGAACAATATTCTCCATTATATAAATATTGAATACCTGCCATAGTCTCACCGCTATTTCTATGCGTATACATTACCTTCACAAATATCGTACATACACATAAACATAAAGCATTCAATCTTACCCATATCTAATATCTACGACGGAATATTATCTAGGAATTCTATTACAGTGAATTTCTACATTGGGAAAGAAATCTTCGGTTTTTTTTTTTCTTTCAACCAGCAGCAATACGTTGTTCAGTTGTTGGATATGGATGAAAAGGAATTACATATAAATGTGCTGTCGTGTTGTCACAAACGCTATATCTGAACAGATGAAAGTCAGTTATTCCTTCCTATCTAAACGGGTAAAGCCCATAGTGTTAAGGGAGTATAAAGGCAATATGATAAAAGCTAATGCGGAAAGCTTAACATAGATTTCATTTATTGGCAAAAATACCGTTTTTTTTTGTTTTTTTTTTTTCTTTGCACAATCGATATTTGGACGATTTAACATGTAGAAAACAATACATAAACTTGGCAAAAAAAGCTTTGTTACTTTAATTAACTATACCATATATGCTCTACCTCTCTATCTCTCTTACTTTTACTCAACATGTACAATTGTACAATGTACAAGTACATGCATAGTAGGGTGGATCGTTTTTTTAAAACTGAGATTTGCCAAAGCCCTGTGGGCGGAAAACTTGTGTTTTTGCCTAAAAATCTTAAGTTTAAAATTTTGTGCAAAAAAAAAATTAATGTAATTGTCCCGAGACCCGTTCAAAGGCCGAAATTTAGTGGTTTTTTCAGTTTTTGATCTATAACTCTTCAACAAATAATTTTAGCTGAATTTGATGTATGACAAAGTTATAGATTATTAAATTACCTTTAAAATGATATATAATATGACTATGTTTTGCTCAAATTACAATTATTTAGATTAAAATTTAACAAAAATAAAAAATTAAAAAATTAACAAAAATAATAATAAAAAAAAAAAATTCATTTTTTATAAAATTTTTGAAAATTGCTTCAAGATTTAAAAATATATTGTTAATAGTTATTCAAAGAAATACATATTTTGCAGATTTTGAAAATATTTTAATAGTAGATAATGTTAGCATACAGGGTGTTTCAAAAGAAAGGGTTCGACTTTTTTTGAAAATTAATTCTTTTATGAACCGTACTATAGCATCATCGTAATTCATTAATGTATATAAAAATACATTCAAGTTAATTAAAATCTATTGGAATTATGTATAAAAGTAGTAGTTTATTATGACATACATGCCATTAACTATTGATATCAAACAAATAATATTAAAAACAAATATATTAAAGCAGAATACTACGATTAAATCAACTATACCATTTTTATTCGGGAGAAAATCGAACCCTTTCTTTTGAAACACCCTGTATATTAAAGCTAGGGAAAGTAGAAAATTTGGGATTTCTAAATTAAATTTCCACGCATATATGGTACCGGCTTTAACGAGAAATTAATTTTCACATATTAATTAAATGCTGCGTTGAAAGAGCTCGGTGCATAAAAGATCTAAGATGAGAATCTAGCAGTTCTAACTGAAGCGACAACCCTTGAATCCGTAATTCTAGCTGTAACAGAATTAAGCAAACAAAATGCCAACGTATTAGCAGCCGAAAAAATACTTTTGTATTTTTTTCGAAAATTAAACAGCATAAAAAGTCATCTATTGAATAAGTTATTTAATGCCCTAATGCTAATGTTTTTCCACCATGGAAGTTATCCGAAATCGAACCGATTATATCCAGCTCTTGCAGAAACAAATTCTAGCTGCTCTGATTCCTATGAAGAAACTGGTAAGCTAACGCCAAAATTAAAAAAGAGCCTAGGCTCATTTACATCAAAGCCAAAAAATCTTCTATTTCTATAATAAATTTAGACAGAGAATTCAAAATGACAGAGTCTAACAGAAAAAGATCGGACAAATTTGATAGTCTTGAAGCACTTCTAACAATTAACCTCACCTCCACTGTTTGCGAACGTGTCTTTTCGGTAGCTGGCAAATACGCTGAAAGCATTGGTATTTTATTTCGAAAACGAATCATTAAATATTCTTAATTTTTATGTATTTATTATTTTTTTTTTTTTTTTAAAAATCGGATATAAGGAAGAAAAGTACCCGCTTAATAATTAAATTGGGTATTTTGAACACTCTCATGATCAGCGTGACGTTGTTATTAGGACAACTCTAAAATCGATTGTCCAAAATTTGATTCAAAGAAAAATGTTATAAAAAAATGAATTTTTATTTTTTATTATTATTTTTGTTTATTTATTTGTTTATTGTAAATCAAGAATTTTTATATATTGATAAAGTTAGTTGAACTATAATAATGTTGTTCTAGACGGGCATAAATCAACAGTTTATTCGGGTTCTTCCGGAGTACCTCAAGGTTCTCACCTTGGTCCCTTACTGTTCATATTGTTCATAAATGATATCATTTTGATTCCAAATACTTAACAATTTCTAATCAACTTAAAGATCTAGGTGTCCTATTTGACTAGAAACTCTCTTTTAAACCACATATTAATATGATTGTCAATAAAGCTTTTAGAATGCTCGGATTTGTACTTCGAACTGCTAATAGTTTCAGACGAGCCAATACACTATTGTGCTTATACTATTCTCTTGTTAGATCCCAGCTGAAGTATTGTACTCCGATCTGGAACCCATCTTATGCTTCCCACATTTCTCTTATTGAACGCATTCAAAAACGCTTTGCGATGTACATTTTCCGTAGAAATTTTCTTCAAAACCAACCTAATACATACAGCTACACTTGGACTATTGAAAAGTTAGATCTTTTATTCTATTTGTATGGATTTGAATTTACATTCGTATAAGTTAAAATTAAAAGCATATTACACTGGGGTCCATGAGTTGGACTATCTGTTATCGACCCAAATTTACTAATAAATAAATAATCGGAAAATCATGGCTTTTTATCTTTAAGTCTATCTAAATATTTGTAATTTGAGCAAAACATAGTCATGTTATATATCATTTTAAAGGTAATTTAATAATCTATAACTTTGTCATACATCAAATTCAGCTAAAAAATTGAATTGAAGAGCGATAGGTCAAAAACTGAAAAAACTACCAAATTTCGACCTTTGAACGAGTCGAGGAACCATTAAACATAATTTTTTTTCCACAAAATTTTAAACTTAAGATTTTTTTAGGCAATAACACAAGTTTTCTGCTTCCACTGCTTTGGCAAATCTCAAATCCAAAAATCTCCATACAAATAATTATCCACCCTAATGGATAGGTACATAAATTTTGTCTATATATAGCAGTAGTTTAAAGACTAACTTTACTCATATTATTATACATACATACATACAAATGTATGCACATCTATATATATATATATATATATATATATACACATACATATATGGATGTAACCAATTGTCTCTCTAATCAGTGACTGAATCTAATTTATGGCTTTTAACATCGACCTTGTTATTATAGTAGCTTGCCGCTACTGATGCTGACCCAGACGCTTTCGCATCCAAAAAACGATCCGATTCAATAAGTAATGAGTTTTCGAACTTTCCATGTGATAGGAAAATCGAAATATATATATATATATATGTATGTATGGGATGGGCGTGAACCCAGATGACAAAAGGGATATTTATGATCAAACTTCAAACAAAATTGCAAACATTTCGGAAACTAAAGAAGTGACATCCAAAATTGAACTTAATGTCAAACATTGTGTGTAGTTAAACTGTGCGATGGCTTAAGCTTGTCAGAGTTGGATGAACTGGAAATCTCTCTAAATTAGAGTTGATGAAAAATACATTTTTTAGGTTTTTTTTTTTTTTTTTTTTTATTATTATTTTGTCCTTGTATTTTGTGTAGATGGGTTCGGTGGCTGAATATATATTTCAATTATTTATCAGAGCTTTTAAGCACATAATCTGTTGTAGCTTTTTGACTATGAATGATTATGGATATATTGAGTTTTTCTTTTCAATGGGTAGGTAAGATGAGTTGTCGATGGGAATGTAATTGAATAAATTGAATAAATGGAATTTTAATAATTTTGCTTCCACACTGTATACAAAATATAAAGTGGAAGCCTTGGTTTCAATTTTTTTTTTTTTTTTAAATTCTCCAGGTATTGAACATCTTTAATCGTAAAACTGCAATAAAAAATTTGGGAATAACATTTGCTCGCTCCCTTAAAAAGTGGGAGAATGGTGGTGTAAGGGTGGAGAAAAAGGAAATTTTCAGAAAAAAGCGGGGATAGGGTGGGGAAAAGTAGGGGAAGGGTTGGGATGGGTGGGGGAAAGTAGATAAGGGTAAGGAAAAGGTGGAAAAGGGTGGGGAAAAGTGGGGGAACTGTAGAGAAGGGTGGGGAAAAGTGAAAGAAGGTTCGGAATAGATGGTGGAAAGAAGATAAGGGTAAGGGAAGGCTGGAAAAGGATGGGGGAAGGTTGGGAAAAGTGGGCGAAGAGTGGTGAAACTGTAGGAAAGGATGGGGAAAAGTGAAAGAAGGGTTGGGATGGATGGGGGAAAGAAGATAAGAATAAGGGAAAGGTGGGAAAGGATGGGGAAAGGTGGGGAAAAGTGAGGGAAGGGTGAGAAAGAGTGGAGGAAGGGTATGGAAGGATGGGGAAAAGTGGAGGAAGGATTGGGATGGGTGGGGGAAAGTAGAGAAGGGTAAGAGAAAGGATGGGAAAAGGTGGAGGAAAGTGGGAGAAGGTCTAGGGGAAGAGTGAGAAAGTGTGGAGGAAGGGTAGGGAAGGATGAGAAAAAGTGGGGAAAGTGGATAAATTATGGAGAAAGGTTGGTAAAGTATGAGAGAGGATGGGGAAAGGATAAACAACGTTAGGAAAAGGTTTGAAAAATGACAGGAAGGGTAGTTTAGTGTAGAAGCCGCGTAGTTTCACTTAGCAGCCTTTTTTTTTGAAGAGCAATTATTGATTGTAACTAAATTTTTCAGAAAATTGTGATATATGTACATACGCCGTGGAACAATAAGCCATAAAAATGATTCAATAGGTTTCGGTAATTGAGTTGCAAATTGAAATGTTCCTTTATAAAATGTACGCGCGCCTACACTAACATCTAATAATCGTCTAGACAAGAAATTCAATCTTTTAGATTTTTTGTTTTGTTTCTTATTTTCTTGGTAATTTTCTTTTTTATATCTACAATCTACATGTACGGTACGTACGCAAGAACATATACATACATACTTATCGTAACTATACAAAGTAGGCACCTAATAACTTCATTAATGGTTATAATACCTACTCGTTTTTGTTGATTAAATCAATTATGTACATTAAATGCACGTCTTATAGCATTTAATAGAATTAGTTTTTACGAGATTTGAGGTATACTTATAACGATAAGACAATTTAATGAATTTTCTTAGAAAATGTCTAGTCTAAGCCAAGAGTTATGCTTTTACGAGATACCTATACATACACAAACACATACATATATGTAGTATTCTAGACATATTCTCATCTTACGTTAACCTGTGGTGATGTGCTTGTAATTAAGTAAAGCTCCTAAAAATTAATGAAGGAATCATTTTATAATCCAGCACAAACTTTTATTTTATTTATTGTGTTAGTCATTATAATTAAGTAATTCGGTATTGTTCAGTATTGTCTTTTTAACGCTAGCGATCGTTCAACGAACGCTTTTATAATTTTGGGTGCCACCAGTTTTGATTAGTGATCATTGAACGATCGATAAATTTTTTTTATTTTTTGCTCAGATTTAAGAAAATCGTACAAATACGTAGAAATAATTAAAAATATCAGCAATTTCTGCCAATGTTCATCCCTAATGTAGAGAATTCAGATATTAAAAAAGTTTTTTAATTTTTAATTTTATATTTATTTTTAAATATACCAGCACCATATTTTCTATGGCACCCAGTATTATTTAGAATATTCCATGTACCTACTGCAAAAACAGAAACCTTATTATATGTTTTTTATAATGAATTTCAACAACGGTGTTATACTCAGTACATATACCTAAATAACACTGACGTGCACAAGGGATGTTCTAGTCATTTACAGAACACCATATTAATAACGATAAAATTAAACTATAAAAAGAAATAATCTATATCATTAATTTATAAAAGTTGGCAACACTACTGTTCGGATCTGTTTTCGTTTGACTTGTTTTTCGTTTGATTTGTGACAGTGCAGATATTGTGGTGTGAAAATGTTGTTAAAATAATTCGGTGAAAATAACGTATTGGTTCTGTTTTAAAGTAGAACTTTTGAATCAAAGAGAATATAAATTGATCGTTTTGCTGCACCGCTTAGCTGAAAATCTATATATAGACATCAACCAAAATCGTCTGCAGCTAGGTTTGATATATAAAGAAAAAAATCTGAGCACGGCAATGCTAAATAGATATACCGAAATGTCGTTTATTTTTAAATTAATATAATTGACTTAAAAACGCATAAAGCCAGGACCGATTCTGCCATATGTGCAAGGTGTACACGAGCGACCACAATAAGGGCAGCCAAAATCATCATCATTGTTTTTATTCTATCGACTATGTAATACTTTTACTTTTATTGAAAACTTAAATTATATTTATAATAAGCAGTAGCGTTGATTTTATTTTTGCCTATACCTACTACTATATCTACCTCTAATATTCCTACTATAATCCGGATAACTCCCTTAATTGTTAAAATATTTTTATAAAAATTATCATATTCTAAAGAAAAAATGTTTTCTTTTCTTTTTTACCTAGTACATTTTTTTCGGTTTTCTAACAAAATATTGAGAAATTCATCAAATTATCCATTATCCATAGATAATTTGTCGTGCAGAATACCCACCAGTTTTGAATTGCATATTTTGATGATTTTTTCAGTATTTTGTTAGAAAACCGAAAATAATTTGTAAATCAAAAAAGATTGGAAATAAAATTTTACTGGAAGTAAGATTATCTCTATCAAATATATTTAAACAATTGATGGAGTTTGGCGGATTATAGTATAGAATTTCAAAGGTACTTTGTATATTCAAAAATAAAATCCACGCTACGTCACTGATATTAAGGTATAATTATATTTCACTGGCGACAACACAAAATTTTAGGATATTTTTAAGAAATTTCAAAATTGCGCGCACGCGTGATCCTTTCTTTTGTTATATATTAAAATTAAAATTTATGACTTTTATTTAATTCTATGGATAGGGGCGGCCAAATAATAATTACGAAATTTCTAGAATCGGCCCTGTGTAAAGCCATAGAAAAAAAACCATAACAACCGTTCATTAGAAAATCAACATTTAATTAAATAAGTCACGTTTTGCAGTAACCTCTGTTAAAGACAAAGATTTTTGCGTTCAAATGAATTGTGCCGTACAATGTACCTACAATTGTACATAATTCAAATTAATACTAAACATAAGCAATGCACATTGCATACACACACACACACACACACGTACACAATTGATTTAAAGTGGAAAGCTGATAACGTTGATGATTATTGGAGTTGGACGATGGGATTATGTTTCATTTTGATGTCAAATCAGTATTCATCAAATATGTAGCCTATGCAGAGATTACAATTTAGACATTTATAGAACTATTTCAATTCAATTGCAAAAATGATTTCTATTTGTCCCATATAGTAGCTTCAAGATATAATGAATTGAATTGATTTGCTTAAGGCGATATTGTTGATCGATATATTGGTTGGGTATTGAATAGAAAATGGGTAATATGAGATGAACCTTTTTCGTATAAATTTTGTATTTGGTCAGGGTAGGGTTTGTTGCTTTTCAACAAAACATTTTTCTCTTAACACCAACACCATGTTCACATTTCTTCATATAACTATATACAGGGTGTCCCAGCACTCGAGGAAAATACTTTCAGAACGTGTTCCTGCAATCGATTTGAGCAAAAAATTGCCCCTGGGGGGGGGGGGGTCCAAAATTGA
>JANSTT010009146.1:0-25808 GCA_026745375.1 Platyura marginata | reverse complement strand
AAAAGTTGTGGCAAGCACAGGGCAAAATCCACCCTGATAACTTTTTTTAAAGCGGACAAAATCCCCCTGATAATTTTCTTTAAAGCGGATAAGAAGATATCCTGAACAAGGAGATATCTATCAGGGAAGATTTTCTCCGTCTTATAAAAAATTGTCAGCGGTGGATTTTGTCCGTTTACCTTGGCTTGACCAGCTTGACCTTATTTATTTATCTAGTTTTGTTTCATTCGCGGTAGTAAGTCAAGTAAGTAAATTCTCTACTTCCTCCGTACATAAAAAATAATAACTCGCATCATATCCGGTTGTCTTTACAGTAAAATAATTAGACTAACCACCCCAAAACCATCAAGTAGCAATTTACTAATACATAAATTCTCCATTTACAGCAAAATAAAATTAAAATGCAGATTTCCAATTCCTGTTGCTTCTATCAACTGCCTCTTTAGTATAATTGTTTTACTATATTCGGGGAAAAATGTCTAAAATATGTTATGTCACCGAAAATTACAATTTTACATCTTGCGGTAGAGGAAATAACACAATCTCATACCGGAAATCGCAATGGGAAATTCGCGGTTTATTTATTACCACCTCCGATTTCTAAATATTACACACCACAAACAACTTAAAGAAGAGATTTTTATATTTCTGTACACTAAATTAAAGTCATAACAAAATCGTACGGAATTTCTATCCATTTTCCCATTATATGAAAGTAGTTATTAGACAAAAAACCAGAGTGTCTAGCCACAAAATATCATCACTTTGTCTCTTTATATTGACTCTAAACACACGTCAATTATCTAATGAGTTACACGTCATCGTACGAGTATTTTACCCATCCTCTTACTGTTTGTTTGGTTGCAGTACTATATGTAGTTGATACTGGTCGACCTTTGTCACTGTTACTGTTTGTGGTGTCGTTGGGGTTAGTGCAAACAATAACACATTACAACCCCTAATATGTTTGACAATAAATTAACACCACAAACACTTATCACAATGCGCTTTAATGATTTCTAGCGAGGAAAAAAAAGAAGCTTTTGTTGACAAAATTCCTTGTTGTTTGAAGGTTTTTAATTATAGTTTCGGTTTATGATTTGAAATTAATTAAGTAATACATTTTTTTTTAGAGGCAATGAATCTCGTTTGAGTGATTTTAAGAAACTGATAAGGTTGATCCTTTTGGAGCAAAATTCTTTCTACAGAGGGGACACGATTGTTAACTGTTTTCTAGTTAGAGAGACATTTATGATTGCCACATACTACGAAGGACCACTGAGAATGTTTACAATAAAATATCTATTGGAATGCACAGATACCAACATTTATCTGTTACGTAGATACTATCATCTTATAATTTCATCATAGGATGTCATAGGTCTGGCATCAGGTTTACTTTTATCTGTTCCATACCAAGATTTTCTAAACCGATCTACTTTTGTTCCCTTGTGAATTACGGAGTAATTCATCTCTCCTATATGCTACCAGATCCTTTCTTGATGTGTTAGCTCGCGTCAGTTTTGTTTTTCTGATACTTGTCTTGTGAAATATAAATTTGTTTGTATGTATGTTGGAATATGTAGGGATGTTCGTTGAACGTTCTCTGAATACCGTATTTAACAGTTTTAGCTAGTCTAAGACGCGCGAGTATACGAACATCAATTAGAAGAGCACACAATCCTGTTTCACTCCTGAACAGACGTTAAATCAACTTCAACTTGAGAATCATGAAGCCCAACCCAAAAAGTTATAAAATTAAATCACAAAACTGTACCTTTTTTTATAAACAGAGCTTTTAAGAATATTCAGTGGAGTTTAAAAATATTCACGGGATATAATTTGATAAGAAAAGAATCTATTGGGTTCAAAGATGAAAAATCTTCACACAGCGTTAAGATATGGTCAGAATCAGAGCATTGACTGCTTGGTGTATTGAACTCTTCTAATACCATGTGGCCTCTGGTGGCACACTTTTTAAAGATTAATCCTGTATCTTTGTCATGTTATGAATAGAATATTGCGTAGAAATAAATAAAAAATAGGATTTTTGACTTTTATAGAAAGAACGAGGAGATTTGGACCGGTCAGGGATCTTATAAGGGAATAATACTTACAATATGCATATGAATATCGAATATTGTGGTAGGTTTACTTATAATGGTAAAATCCAATTATAATTTACTTTACCAAAGATCGAAGTTACTCATAGGCAGAAATAAATATTTAACAATTAGAAAATAAAGTGTAAGTTCATCTTGATAATGATAATCTTGTTAGAATTTCACTCTAATTTTAACTTACATTTCGAGATATATCCGTTATATGAATAACATGGCTATTATCCGTTGTGTTCATATTTTTAAGCAATATAATCCTTTTTTTAATAAATTAAGTAAATGCACTTATACATAAATCGCCATTAATCTAATATATACTCATTTTATATTTTTCTTTTTTTTTTATCTTTACGTACATTCATTAAGGTTGGTATATCAAAAATCATTATCACATTTTGACAGATACAAATTTTTTTTTTTTTTAAATTAATTAATTTTTTTTAAATAAATCACACATAAGTAAACGCAACATGTGCACCTATAAAGGATTTCCGTCCTTTCAGATGTAATAATTGCACCAAACTAATATGAAACTTGTTGGGAAAAACAATTTCCCAGAATTTTCACCATTCATCTCCAATGAAAATATGTGGGTTGGCTTTTCCATATAGATATCTATACGGCGCATGTTTCCTTTTGTTTTTGAACCCGCCCAATATTATGTTTTATTGATATGTAGGATTTTTGATGCTGGAGTATACTCGGATCTATGTACTAACTATGATGTAATAAATGTATATATGCAAATGTACATATGTAGATTGTATATGTATGTATGTTAGACATTATTTGATGATAAATTTTGCCTATTAAATATTTTAATGAATTATGAGTGGAAAGGTAACGTAAAACGGTTCATATAATGTGTGGGATATAACCGCATATATTGGTAGCCTTTGTTTTTTTTTTTAGTTTAAAAGGTTCTCATTTAGGTTACGATAATGTCTAATATTCATTCATTCTTATGGCCATATACGCAATATTATATTACGCATATTTACGTCTGCCAAAATCACGTGTGTTTAAGGAATTAAGTTATCATCTATAACAACATGACGGAATAAAGGTTATCATCTTATATCTTATCCCCTACCTTCACACATATGGCGATAATTATGGATTTTATAAATCACCAGTTCATGTTCTTATACTATCGGCCAACAGTTTCCTAAATGAATTTCTTCATACTCTTCTGTGTCATATCTTTTTAGGTTAACGGCTGGCCTTTAATTAATCAGATTCTCTTTCATTAAAATATCCATCTAGTTTAGTTAGATCACAAGCAGAATGACAGAAGTAAGTGTTTCATCTGTTAATTTCTTCTAGTATTGTATATTTAAGTTATAAGTAGTTTATTGAGAATATTTTGGGAAAGATAATTTGTTAAAACCAACCTAGCCAGCTGATTTTACCCATTTTTTTTCGTTTAGTTTACTTAGAATTATACAATAAAACCTTATTATACCTATATGAAAATCGCAATGCGCACAGATGTTCTTTACTTCAGGTTAAAAGTTATTGAATTTAATTGAACATTTTAATAGACAATCGGAAGAAACTGTATGTATTCATTCACATTTACCTATTCCTATCCTATAGTGGAATATTATCATTTAACCTAAATTATAGACAAAATACTAAACTAAAAAAATTCTAGCATATTTTACTTTAATTGAGTTAAAAACTTCTGATGGTTGGACAATTAAATATGTACAGTAAAATTTCTTAAAGGCCAAGCATATGATCAATTTTAATTGACAAACACGCTCAATAATTAAAAACCGTCAATGACATTGTCAATTAAAATTGATGGATCAAACAATGTTTGATTTTCTTCAATGTAATTGATGTAACCACAATAAGCATTGAACGTGTGTGGCTGCATTGTCAATGTCGCATCAGTTTTTTTAAGCAGTCGAAAAAGCAACATCGGCATAATGAGTTAATAAGATCTGCTTCCATTTCATAAACCGAAAATATACTGACAAATGAAAGCCTAGAACTCCTCTAACTGTGAATTATAAAAAATAATTGCATTAATCAATTCTAGTTATGTCGTTCATATCTTACTTACTGCTGGCTTCACAACCCATATCAAATCTTGGCCTCCTATTTAGGTCTCATTAAAATTTCTTTTTTATGAGGCTGGGTTGTAAGCCCTTACGGTCAACCCTTAACTTGGAGGATCAGGTAATTCTCTTACCCTATCCGTCTGGCTCCGATATTAATACCAGGAACTCTGCTACCTTAATTGGGTTGACCCAGAGATCACTAGCTGTCAGGTCTGTTATTTTCTGAGGATAACTCAACAGACGATAAAAGTCGTGGTCGGTGATTCATTGGAGGATGGACATTTCTATTTCAGGACTTTTAAAGTAATTGTTTAGAGAGCGTGACCATCCTGATATTAGCTGTGCTAATGTAAATCTTGATAATCTGGGTAGCTGCTCCTCATCGTCTACTCTCTGCGGAGGTCTGTCACACAACGGTGTGGCTACTCCCGGAAGCACTCGGAGAATATCGACTCCCTTTATTGCATTACAAAGCAGTGGTCGCTAGACATACTGCTTCTAATCCTACTTATAATGGCCGGAATAGGTATTAAAGTAAAATCTATCATTGACCATTAGAGTTTCTTAGTAGTTACGGTAAATTTCTCTTGAATAGGAATAGTATTATCATGTAATAAATTTACGCAAAGCAACATTTTAAAACGAACGAATTTATAATAGTTTATTTACAAAAAGTTTTGTTTATTGTTACAATATTGTAAGTGTTCCAAAGAATTAATTATCACAATAATTATAAATTAATTATAACAACATATACGTTCAACATACATTCAGAAACTAAAAAAAAATTACTATAATGGTTGGGATAACCAAATATATTTTGTATCTATGTTTTTTTTATTTCTTTTTATAAAAGAAAAAAAAAGTGTATAAAAAAATATAATTTTTTTTTTAAATAAATAAATATCTGAAAACAATAAAAATTAACGTAAAATAATTAACAAATTTTTGGCGTGTCTATTTTGTTCATCGTAATTTATAATAATATTATTGAAAAAAATTCGTTTTACCTAAGGTTTTTGTTTTAAAAACTAATCCAAAAAGCACACTGCGTCACTACCAACGAACCTTGTCTCTGTATTGTTCATTTATC
Organism: Platyura marginata; assembly: GCA_026745375.1. NCBI lineage: Eukaryota > Metazoa > Arthropoda > Insecta > Diptera > Keroplatidae > Platyura > Platyura marginata. The sequence goes on along the minus strand of JANSTT010009146.1, from coordinate 20,523 downwards.
GAAAGACGTTTAATTGTTTCATAGCCCAATATTATACTAAATGAAAATGCAGCTGACTGTACTAGACGGGCTGATAGTCCTTTCAAGAACATTCGAAATTTTTCTTCGGCCCATAGCTGTGTAAAAGCTGCGTGCATTGAGTCTAATCGTTGAACCTGCAATTTTTTAATTGTTTTTTTTTTTTAATAACTTAATAACGTTTTGATGGTATGTAAGATTATTACTTGAAGACGAGCACGAACAATATCCAATGGATTTGTTATAATTGTTGTAGTAAAACCACCTAAACTACCAGCTACACTCTGAATGAGTAGGTGCGATACAGATGATGGTAAATATGTGATTAACTTGTCTGTAAAAGAAAGACTACATTAAACAAATTTTGATTTTTTGAACTGTAAAGAATTTTAAATGTATGGTTTTGGCTTCCACTTTAAACGATAGATTTTTTTCCATATATATCTATCTCTTCGATATTTCTATATTTATCGTCTTTTTAAAATAACAGGAAGGCATATTTTTCCATATAACGGTAATTTGATAGCTTCAAAGATTAAATCGAATTTAATTTTAGGTAGGTAGTTAGTTACTAAAATAATATTTATTAAAAGGAGAGTAGCAAAATGAACAATTTAATGTTCATCTAAAAATCTCATTCATTTCTTTAATATTATCAGGTGATGCTGATGATATAATATAATTGTTCCCGCCTGCACATGTCGATACAAAATAAATCATTTCAAAATTATCACAATTAGGTAAATAGAAATAAATTTTTCTGTTTACGTGTTTACGTTATGTTTAGCAATTTAATTTTTTTTTATTTGATTACATAAAAAAGCATGCAATAAAATCAGTATGTTCAGTTTTTTTTCCATTATTATTTGTTTGTTTCTATTATGACACAATCAAATGTATTGCAGTTTACTTTCATCATACTTTTTTTTATCATATCATATCATATGGCCATTTGATTTTTGTAAAAAACGAAATGATAACATCAGGAATTTTCAACTTAAATGTTATGTTTTATGTATAAAAATATGTAGATTATTTGACATATCAATTTCTATTTACCTTCATACAAATGATAAAACATCCACCACAGTGCTGAATTTGGTACGTATGCCATTAGACTGGCACTGTATCCTCTGTAGTACCCTTTAAAACCATCTCTCCGCATAATCTCTCTAGCAATATCAACGGTAACACGAAAACGTTGTCCACTCCCATCAGTATGATATTTAATACCCAACGGATTTAGAACACCTTTTCCTTCTGCACGCATTCCAAGTACCATTGCATGTTGTGATATAACATCGAATGGTACAATAATTGTTTGACCAACTAACGATGCACAACCGCCAGCCACAAGGGATTTAGTCTCTTGACTAGCACCGTATTGTGTAAGAATGTGTCGAACACCCTCATATGTACTAATATAAAATACACCCGAAAATATTTGTACCGATGATATCCAAAAACCTCTATATAAACCAGATGGTCCATCGGCTTTGTAAATTTTGTAGCCAGCATCTAGCATACCAGAGTAGATATTATTTTTTAATTGAATTTGTAATTGGGTCTTTATTAGTGTCAATGGATAGAAGCAGCATCGTATCGTAAATGAGCTAAGCATTGACAATGGGAAAAACATTGTTTTGTTCATCATGTCCCATTCAATGGTTTTTATGAATTGTGATGTGTCAGCTACTTCCATGATTGGTCTGAGGTAATTGATTTAAAATTTGACTAAAATTATTGATGCTAATTCCGTGTAGCTATGTCAACATATTTCCCAATGGATTGTTTAACCATTCCGTGATTGTCGTTAATAATGAAAGCCACATCGTACTTCTACATTGAATGTTCGAGTAACATATTGTTTGTACTGCCTGAAAAAAAAATTATAGATAATAATTATCTTGGTTTTCGTACAGATGAAGGCAACAATGACGAACCACAAAAATACAGTTACAAATACATTAAAAATATAAATCAAAGAACTGTTAACACTTGCGAGTGCGTGAAGCACGAAGGAATAAACAAACAAAACTATCATAAATAAACAAATTACTAACCTGAATATTATATAATGAAGATATGAAAATCAATAAGTTTTTAATGACAAAATTAACCTCTAAAATATTATTCGAATTTGTTTACAAGTAGATAACGGATTAATTGCTATAAGTACTTGATGAAAAGAGACACTTATTATTGGACACAATTTTAATATACTAATTTTTATAGATATTTTTGATTAAAAACTATCACTAACGATTTAACATTAATTTTTCCTTGTTAAAACGTCACCTTTTTCTGCAAATTTTCTGACAGTAATAATGAGTACGTTTATTAGTATAATAAAATAAGTCTCCACAACGACATCAGCATAATCTTTTTTTAGTTGTCACGTGACCTAAATTCATTTTACTGACGTTACTTTGTAAACGCCTCGCTCGGTTGCGGTGTGTACGTGATTTTTTTGATTAATAAAAGTTTTTTTATTTTTTAATCAACACCACCAAAACCGCAAAATTCATAGCAAAAGGTCATTTAACTTCTGTATTTAATACACTTTTCATTAATTAACAGTCTATCAAATTGTGAGAATTTACTTTTGTACAAATTTGTGTTGTTTCCATACGCAGGATTTTTGCGAACAACTCGACAATGTCAGGTAAGATGAGAACTCTAGAAAAGTAAGACTTAAGATTTTTTGCACAATGTAGTGAAGTTGTTTTGTTGCTATAATTACCAAAATCCATTATACATTTTGTATAAAATATTAAGTTATTCATTACATAGTTACTACATTAGGCATTCCTTAAATAAATTATGCAAATATGTAGGTAGATAGTTGAATAAATACAAGTAAATTGATTAAGATATGCCTATTCTTATTATATTATTATTACTATTTGAAATATGATTGCGATGAGATATCAGTATCTTTATTTTATATGCATAACAATATTTGTTTAGATTTAGAACAAGACTATTGATAAAACAGGTTGGTATACATTTTTTTTTGCATACGCACACTTAACAATCAAGAGTTCTTGAGATTCTGCTTTTAAAAGAAATGTTCATGCTGCCATCAGCACTTCATTTAAATTTAAAGGGTTATTTTATCCTTAACACGGTGTATGTTAATGGAGCTCACTATGACATAATTCCTATGTATTCGAATTAATTATTCATTAACATTTTATTATTTTAAATAGGTACTAAGTAAATCACGGCTATCTATTTACCTATAATACATATTTACACATTTCCTGATTAAAAAAAAACAATTGTCTTCTCAAACACCTACCAATACTTAAAAACATCGAAATTGACCTTTGCAGTATGAAAAAATTGACCTTTGTTCTATTAGTAATTTGAGTTAATTTTTTAGTTGACAAACAAACACGATGTTCTCAATGAGTGTTCTTTGTACATCTTGACTTTTTTATATTTTAATACTGACCTTTGAATTTGGGAAACCGATTAGACTTAAAATTAAAAAAAATCCATATACTAACAATTTAAATAATACTTTAAGAATATAGGTATAATCTTTATGAATTCTTAAAAAAAAAAAAAAACCAGAGGATGGTTAACCCATAACAGACGTTGGTAATTTCGATCTAATCATTTTTGCAACATCTTATTCAATGGCCTCTTGTCTTTGGTGTGTATATCCCTTGCAGAGACCAGAGGGTATTATTATGCCATTGGAGATGGTTTCATACTGTTCTTATACTGGAATGGAGATCATATAAAATTACGTGTGTCTGAGAAGCAGAGTTTTAAATTTTTACGTATAGATAAGTCATTATTGAGACTAGTTGGGTGGATTAAAAAAGAAAAAAACTAAACCATAGTGTAATACATATTTCCATATGGCATTTTAAACACTATTGACAAATGAAATGGATATTTTCAAACAGCTAACGAATGAGATAAGAGATTCATGTTTAACCCATTAATACCCAAATTATTTAACGTGTCTATTATTGCAAAACCTTTGAACATTTTCCTTTTATCAATATTTTCAAATTTTAAATTAAAGATCTTTACTAATTATACATTTATATTTAAGGAACTAATCCGTACTCATATTTGGAACGTGAAATTCTTATCAATGAAACCACATACAAATACTACGATATATGTGCTCTTGGTGCTGAATACGGTATGTTCAGTGAAATATTTGATTAATGATTATAAATAAATAATTAACCGCTCTGAATTAGATCAACTTCCGTTTACGATACGTGTGCTACTTGAATCGGCCGTTCGCAACTGTGATAACTTCCAAGTGTTAGAAAAGGATGTAAAAAACATTTTGGGGTGGAGGGCGACAAAAGGTGAACCCAACGATAATGACGTAGAAGTTGCATTCAAACCAGCAAGAGTAATTTTACAGGTATTTATTGCATTATTATTATACATAAATGTTTTAGATAATAAATTTTGTAATTTTTTCTATAGGATTTTACTGGTGTTCCAGCCGTTGTTGATTTTGCTGCTATGCGAGATGCCGTTCTAAAACTTGGTGGCGATCCAAATAAAATCAATCCAATATGTCCCTCTGATCTAGTTATTGACCATTCCATTCAAGTAGACTTTTCTGGAGTGTAAGTTTTTAAAATCACTCCAATATAAATGTTCATCTGTTAAAATTGAATTCTTGATTATTACATTTCTTTAGACCAGATGCTTTGGCGAAAAATCAAGATTTAGAATTTGAACGGAACAAGGAACGTTTTACATTCCTTAAGTGGGGCGCAAAAGCTTTTAACAACATGCTAATTGTACCGCCTGGATCTGGTATTGTTCATCAGGTGAATTTAGAGTATTTGGCACGTGTTGTCTTTAATCAAGCGACACATGGTAAACAATGGTTGTATCCAGATACAGTTGTCGGTACCGATTCTCATACGACAATGATTAATGGTTTGGGTGTTTTGGGTTGGGGTGTCGGTGGCATCGAAGCTGAAGCGGTTATGCTTGGTCAAGCAATTGCAATGCTTTTGCCAGAGGTTATTGGTTATAAGCTGGTGGGAAAGTTAAGTTTATTAGCAACTTCAACTGATTTGGTATTAACCATTACAAAGCATTTACGACAACTTGGTGTTGTTGGTAAATTTGTTGAATTCTATGGACCCGGTGTGGCACAATTGAGCATCGCTGATCGGGCTACCATAAGTAATATGTGTCCAGAATATGGAGCTACTGTTGGATATTTTCCGGTTGATACTAATTCGTTGGTTTATTTGAGACAGACCAGTAAGTTTAAATTTTTTTATTTTTGGATAAGACTATTAAATTAAATTAATAATTCCAGATCGTTCTGAAGATAAGATTAAATTAATTGAGGAATATCTTAAAGTTACAAAACAATTTAGAGATTATTCTGATGCCTCCCAAGATCCAAAATATACAAAGGTAAGAATCTTCAATTTAGTATAAAATAGAATTTAGATTTTTGTTAATAATTTATTTCATTTATTCAATTGTCGTACATGAGATATTGTAACATTCAGAAATAACTCCAATTCTAATAAGTCAAAATTTATTATTTATTTGACAAATTTTTTTATTTATTTACGGAAAAACTCATGCTTAAATTTTATGGTATAATCCAATTTTGTATTTTTAAAAACTTTTTTTTTAGATTGTCACCTTAGATTTGTCTACCGTTGTCACATCTGTGTCTGGACCAAAACGACCACACGATCGTGTCTCTGTTAGCGATATGCAAGTTGATTTTCGTTCATGTTTATCAAACAAGGTAAGTTTTATTTAACACCTTTGATGGTATTTCTTTACAATTATAAGACAAATATATGCCCAGTGATGATTACATAAAAATTTACACCAACTGAGCAAAATTTGTCGCACAAAGTAAATAAATGTTGTATATTGTTGTATGTAGAATTCGGTATAGTTATAAGACAAATTATGCCCAGTGATGGTTTGGGAAAAAAAAACACCAACTGAGCCAAATTTGTCGTATCACCTTGATTGTTTTATTAAAAAAATTAATAAAAAATAATATGAACACTAAAATGACCGTAATGTGATGATATTCGTTGTCAAATTACAAAGTACAATCACTGTGATATGAACTAAATAAAACATCTCACAATGAGAGTTCCTTCGAATTTAACAACGCTACGATATTTGCCAGAAATGGATGTGAATGAGAAAAAAAAATGATTAGTAGCAAAAAAAAAAGCTGTTACGATATGACTATCTCGAAGAAACAGCAACTGTGATGTGTTAAATAACCATCACCGGGGGCAGATCACCGCTACTGTTCCCTGAGACAATCAAATCTTGCAAATTGAATATATTTATGGAGTATAAAAACGGCGTTACCTTACATCTACATAATTAATATGATTGGTATATTGATATTAGGTTCATTTCGATGATATTGGTATAAAATTAGCAGGTAACTACTGCTGTGATATGAATAATGATAATCAACATATCACACCGGGAGTTCCTTCTATTTTGTACACCATTTAAAAATGATCATTTTGGTGATTTTTATGTTTTAATTAGAAAAATAACAAAAAAGTTGATACTGATCTCAACGAACTGCAGTGATGATCTAGCTTTATGATATGTAAAAGAAATCATAAGGTAGAACACCAAAGTAGTTAATTGTTATCGATTTGCTATTTGTTTCAATTTTAAATCTATTATTATTTATTAATAATTGGTGAGGATTTTCATGATACAGGACGCGAGTGTTCGGTCTAGTCACTTTGTTGTCAAATCACAGTTACTAGGCCGACAATCGCCCTGAACTACGAATCTCAATTACTGGTTCACATCACAACATTTTTATCCGATTTATTAATTTTTTTTTTTTAATATTAACGTGAAGGATTATAGATAGTTAAGTCGGTGAATCCGACCCGGTGAGGTTTATGAGCAGCACTCAAACCAGATACGATCCACCTACACAATTCTATTCTATAGTTTCTCTAAAATGTTTTCAATTTTATTAAATTATTGACTGACAAACGAAATTTTTTACACATTTCACTGGATTTTATCACAATTGAAAAATAATTTCACTGATCTTTTTTTGAATTTAACTGCTTCGTATGTGATTATTTAGTTATTACTCGATCAACAAACTGAATTCGATTGAATATCATTTCGGTGGTAAGGGCATTTTATACCCTACTGAATAATGTCCAAATACTAATTAATATAAACTTAAGATATTTGCCATTTTGGGGTAGGGATAAAATTGGTAATACCTAATTGCCCTCAGGTATAATATTTTATTTGACGAAATATATTTTTGGGACGGATTTAAATTTTCTAAAAATTTTTGATTTTATTGCTTTGGTAGGATGGAGTTATTGGAATTGAAAATGAATACCAAATTTACATAATTACATCTTTATTGCAGGTAACTTTCTCAAAATGCAGCTGTCTAATGTGACTGCAATTTGTTATTATAGTATTGCAAATTGATTTTAAATGAACTGAAATGGAAGTATTTTCCAAAAAATGGTTTGTTTCGTTATCAAAAAACCTAAAATTTTGATCAAATCGTTTTTTTCTTTTAATTTTTTTATAAATAAAATTTCGCATTTGAACTTTCGAAATGAATCTAAGGATTTTTAACTAACACCCAAAAAATTGTGTGTACAATTTTTGGAATAAAATTACCAAAATACATACTTACGGGACGGGATGAGTCTTTAGCGGTGGTCTTTTAGAAAATGTTGTAACGGGCACCAAAGAAAAAAAACCCAACGAATAATTTCTATTGGAGGGGAGTGAAATCTGCAGTTTTTCTGCAAAGTTAGGAATTTTTAAAACAAGTTTGGTCTCATTTTATCTGTTGGATAGGTGTTAAAATATTGCTTTGGTATTTTTACTTCCTTACTTATCGACAAAAGTCAAAAAAATAGAACACATTTTGATTGATCGATTACGTTCTGAGAATAAATCTGTTTCACTACTTACTGTTATTTAAGTTTTATCAAAATTAAAAACTATGAGGCCATGATATTAATAAATTATATAATTTATTTTGATAAAACTTGGTGGTTTTTTCCAATGAAATTTGTTTTCTCTCTTTGTTTTTTTTTCATACAAGGACGTTTGACCACGATGTTTTTTAAACATTTTATTTTTGAAATAATTTGTGCCACTCTTTTAACTGTTAACTGTTCAATTAGCGAATACAATAAGGAAAAATTATTCTACAGATAAAAGTTACAGTTATCTCACAATTCATACATTTATATCACCTCTAATGCTCACCAAAAATATATTCAAGTTCACTTACACTAATTTTTTTTTCGTAAAGTCCATTTTAAAATTTTAATTATTTCATAATCCACTTGATACCAAATCACAGTTTTTTCCCCCGCGCAATCAACATAATCCTCAAATATTTGTATAAACGACTTTTCAGAGACCCCTTTCAATCAACTGTACCAAAAATTATAAAATTCTCCATACATTGGACTGCTGCTTTATTTATTTATAGCAAAATATCAGTAAATTTTTAAACAATTAGAATTTGTAAAATATTAATTACAGCAATTAGCCGAAAATACAAAACGAGCCATCACAGTCAAATAGGTTTATCGATTTGAAATTGATTTAATATTGAAATTGATAAAATAAAAAAAAAAAAAAAAGTTAACAATACATATGTGTGTAGTGTATGGTGCGGTTATTGATGTTATTGATACGAAAAATTAACTGTATTTTTGTTTCTGGGTGCACTAAAAAATTATTTGACGAAATTGCTATTTAATTAATACAATAGTAGGTAGTCATTGGGTTTTTTTGTTGTTGTTGTTATTGTAAATAGTCATTTTGTTGTTTCAGCAATATAATTTATTAATTTGTAATATTAATTTTAAATTTGATACATATATGTTATGTGCAATAATACAGGGATGGATTGAATATTATATAAAATAATTATCTATCGTAATTTAGATGCAACTTCAGTTTAATGTACATAGGCACTGTATATGTACATTTAGTGAGATTTATACATTATATACAATTAAATATTGACTGTTTTAATGTTAAAATGTGGTTAAGTGTTTTATAAGTGGCGAATTAAATAAAAATTTTGAGATATCATATATAAAATTCTCATTTCTCGAGAAATTCTATCTCACTTTTTTTTCCTTTATTTTATTAAACAGTTTAAGGAGCACGCAAAACAAAAAAAAATTTCAATGTGGAACCGTCGCACTCAACAAACGACGCTTTTGTCTTTTTCATTTTTAAACAAAAATCATCGAAAGAATATCAAACATGTGTGTTTTGTTTGCTCAAAATTCACTTTCTCTCATTTTATTCACTTCTTTTTTTTCTTCTCTGACACGAACATCAAGAAAGATTCAATTTTAATTTATTTTTTTGTAATTTTAGTTGAATAAAGATTTTTTATTTTTGTTATCCAAACATTTTTTTATTAGGTGGAAATGAACTTTTTTATTAATTTTTCGAGAATTCTCGAGAAATCTTAAAACAAAATTCTTGTATTTCTCATTTCTCGAGAAACAGAATATATGGATATTGAAGAGTTTTTTTTTTAGTTATGTTAATAAAAAACAGAAGTGAGGCACCTACAATCAAATAAAAAAAACACAAATTTTAATTTCGGTTAGAATGAAAACTTTTTCAATAACAATAGTTCTAAATGATTTCCTTATTATACAATATGTTTGTTTTTGTTCTTAATATTTTTAAACGTAACTGTTACCGTACTTTGCCGGTCATTCCGAAGTTCTGGATCATATATTATATGGATATGGATATGATTTTTAATAGCTAAAAAAAATCAGTTTTTAATTACTATTTCTAAATTGAATCTACATCTACTATTCTGACATATTTATTAATTGTAATTGTCCAAATTAACAGTTAATAAAAAAAGTTTTTAAAATAAAAAATTAATGCATATCTATGCATAAATTCTTAATTCCTTTTAATGCCACATTAATTACTTATACTTATATGATTTTGTTTGTGAATGATGCGACCCTGTAAATAACAATTCAATTACCGTACTCAATAATGTCATTTTTCCATTGGGGCTATATAGACACTTTTTTGTTGAAAAACGTGTGTTTCTGTTTATATAATGGTGTTCAAAGTACACAGGTTGTTGAACTAGAAATTAAAAGAAAGTTCTTATATGTATACATAATGTACATATAGAATATGATCGGAAGTTCCTATTCACAAACATGTGGACTGAATATAATTAGCACAAAGTAAATCAAATTAAAAAAGAAAAATTATGTCGCGGAAAATATAAAAATATATTTCTCTATAATGTCGGTTGTAAACAATTTTAAAAAAAAAATAATTTTTTTATAGAATTTTCTAGATTCAGCTAATCACGTTTTATTGCCACGTGAAATGATTTTTTGCTAAGTATTACAAAAAAAAAAAACGAGAAAATAATTCTTAAAATATGAATTGAAGAAATTCTGGTGTAATTTCAAGTACATAATTTCGCTGTAATTTCTTTAGTCCAGCAATTCCCTGAGACAACTTTTTAACGATAATTTATTTTACCCCCTCGGAAAAAAAAACGTTTCAATTTTAATCCTGTCTACTCACCCTGCACATTCAGCAAACAATCAAAATATTTAATTATTTAATAAATACTTTAGTACTTTGTTCAATTTTGTTTGGGAATATTTTTAACAATTCTATGTATGAGAATTAATCAATCTCCATGTATCTAAATTAAATGAATTCATGATTTTTTTTCTCCATATTTATTTGTGTTGTTAATATTGGCTTATATTTTTCTGTGCCTATATGCAGGATATTTGTATTTTAAGTACTCATTAGTATGACCGAATTCAAATCTAGGGTCGCGGTGAAGATTTTTTATTTATATTTCGATGGGATATTTTGCAGAATGGCTAAGTTTCCAGACAATACAGTGTTAGTGAAACGTTACGAATATTCATTTTGCTATTTTTTTGTATTATTTTTTAATATTTTAGAACCATTAGAACGAAAAATGCCAAAACTGTATAGTAATTCGCTAAGCTATATTAGGATATGTTAGAAAATTTGAGAATTGTCAGAATAGCGAACGGTTTGACAATTAACTTTGAACACTTCTAGCTAATTGTGTGCCTAACCGAACCGAACCGACGTTTATTTTGAATTTTTTTTATTATCAAATTTATTTAGTTTAAAATGTAAGCTTAAATATACATACGTACTGACATACATAGTTAATTATCTAATATAAAGTACATGTAGTGAAATGTTTGATTGTTTGTCGTAATTGCTTAATAAATACCTACATACATATGTATATAATATAAGTTTCTATATATACTGATGTACAGAGTACAGTGTAACATAAGCGAAATACTTAAAAGGTAATCAATTAAAAATCAATTTTAATACATACTCTGGAAGGGAATAACCTTAAGGCTATATCTATAGTATTATATATGTTAAAAGATTATTAGGTGTGCCATAATTGCTTTTAAATGTCCAAAATATTCATTAATATATATTAAATTAAAGTTGCAGACACTCGCGTGCTACTTTAAAAATAGGTAAAAGAGGTTAATAATGAAAATGAGCACCAAAAATGTCTGACCATTTATTTTTTATAATTTTTATATGTAGATTAATTATCGAGGGCTTGTATTCAATACTATCTATTTGCAAGAACCAAGAAGACAATTTTTCAGGAGAGCGAAAAAACCGTTTTATTCCCTAATTGAAGTAATTAATTAATGTAATTAAAAGAGCTGAAAAAATCGTGTAAAATGTAAAGTACATGGACATCATTTATTGTAATTTTGTTTAATTTGATTCCATCATCCATAAATCAATTATGTCGTAACTGCTTAAATAATAAAAAGAAATTTTCTAATATGTAGTTATGTACAATGAAAATGAATTTTTGGTCTATGGCGCTATTTTTGGAAATTAATATTTTTTAAACAGAGACCTCGTCCTCGTTTCGAAATTCCTATTCAGTTTAGGACATCTAACAAATTATAAAACAGTGTCAAAAAATGTCCTTTTTATATGAAATCATTTATCATTTCAATTTAGAGAGTAAACTAACCGTTTTATGACTACTATTTTTCTAATTCTCTTCTCCAAAAAAATACCTTTTATTTAAAACTGTCCACCTTTTTCTTGACTCTTAAAATATACCTACCAGCAATTGTTTGTATTTTACATCCCTTTTTGAATACCGCCATCGCCCAAATGATAATCCCCTAAAAATGATGGTCGGATCGCTTAAGTGCCATTAAATGTCACTTATTCTCACAGAAAAAAAAAAGTTTATTATATCAACAAAAATATACAGTACGTATAGGTACCCTATATTCAGCATCTAATAATCATAATAAAACAAATAATGAATTTTCGCAAAAATAACATTTTATTACCTAAAAACCTGTCTGGAAACGACAATTTTAAGAACATCTATATTAAGCCAGAGTTAGAGATAAAATTGTTGTGATTTGTACCTTTTCCCAAAATCGAAGCAATAAAATTTTTGAAGATTCTTCAACAGTTGATTATTTATTATGTACAGGGTAGACAATAATTTTTTCTGAAGGACTAATTAAGCGTTTTTTTTTGCATATAATTTATTAAAGAGCCTCTCACAAGTTCATACAATTTTTACATAAAATAAAATTTCTGCCTGAACTATTGAGTATAGAATTTTGCAATTCAGTTATCCCGTTTTATATAAAACAAAAACTATTTTATTTCAGATTGGCTTTAAAGGATTCGATATCAAACCGGACGCACTAAACGATAGCGGATCATTTACATGGTCCGATGGCAAAGAATACAGCATTAAACATGGTTCAGTTGTTATTGCAGCAATCACATCTTGTACGAATACCAGTAATCCTACGGTGATGCTTGGTGCCGGTCTTCTGGCACAAAATGCCGTTAAACAAGGTCTAACCGTTGCTCCATATATTAAAACTTCCCTGTCGCCGGGGTCCGGTGTTGTTACATACTATCTACGGGAATCCGGTGTTATTCCAGCATTGGATGCACTTGGCTTTAGTATCGTTGGCTATGGATGTATGACGTGCATTGGTAATTCTGGACCTTTGGAAGACAACATTGTTAATACAATAGAGAAGAATAATTTAGTGTGCTGCGGTGTTTTATCGGGTAATCGTAATTTTGAGGGCAGAATTCATCCAAATACTCGAGCCAATTATTTAGCTAGTCCACTCTTGTGTATTGCATATGCAATAGCTGGAACTGTTGATATTGATTTTGAAACGGATCCACTTGGTGTTAACAAGGATGGCGCAAAAGTTTTCCTACACGATATTTGGCCATCGTGGCAAACGATTCGTGATGTTGAGAAACAATATGTTATTCCGGCTATGTTCCGTGAGGTGTATGGAAAAATTGAACTAGGGTCACCATCGTGGCAATCTCTAGAGGCACCGTCCGGTCAATTGTATCCATGGGATGAAATGTCTACGTACATTAAACATCCACCATTCTTTGATGAAATGACACGAGACTTGCCGACCATACAACCAATTGTTCAGGCACGAGCCTTATTATATTTGGGTGATTCGGTAACTACCGATCATATATCGCCTGCAGGTTCAATTGCTCGTAATAGTCCGGCAGCTAGGTATTTAGCGGAGAGAGGATTAACGCCTAGAGAATTTAATTCGTATGGTTCACGTCGTGGTAATGATGCAGTTATGGCTAGAGGAACTTTTGCAAATATTCGTATTGTAAACAAATTAGTGGATGTAACCGGTCCACGAACACTTCACATTCCTAGTGGAGAAGTTATGGATGTTTTTGATTGTGCTGAACGATATCGTAATGATGGCGTCCCATTAATAGCAGTCGTTGGTAAGGAATATGGTAGTGGGTCCAGTCGTGATTGGGCAGCAAAAGGTCCGTATCTCTTGGGTATTCGTGCTGTCATTGCTGAATCATATGAACGCATTCATCGTTCAAATTTGGTTGGTATGGGCATTGCACCGCTTCAATTTCTTCCAGATCAAAATGCTGAGAGTCTTGGTTTAACCGGTAAGGAATCGTATAATATTACGATACCACCAAAGTGCGAACCAGGACAACAAATTGAGGTTATCGTCGATACTGGTCTTACGTTTAATGTGATCGCTCGGTTTGATACGGAGGTCGATTTGACTTATTATAGAAATGGTGGAATTTTGAATTATATGATCCGAAAAATGCTTGACTAAACAAACATTTACCAACACAATACAATGGCAATATTTTATTTTTAAGTGGTGAGCAGTTAAAATTTATTGTTAAATAATATTTTTTTATGAACAAATGTTATGAATTAAATTGAGCTTTTCTTTAGTTGAATTTATCCGTTAGTTTAAATATTAATTCAAGAGCCCTACTGATTTTATCTGTAATAATTAAAGAAATTTCAGTTAAAGATCTACAATAATCATTGATATCGCTGAATGAAGGAATTTCGGAAAACTGATAGTACCATTAGAACGGCCGTCTCCTGAAACCCCTAAATCCCAATTTCGATTAAAATATCTCGAAAAATAAGAATTTTCCAAAAACTGATTTCAAAACGGTACATGCAGCGCCATCTCTGGGTTGAGTTACCTGCTGCGACTTATGAACTCCTGATCCAAGAATTTTTGTTTTATGGATTTAGACATTTTTTTTTGTCGTTTTTATGGGTCGTTTTTTGATAAAAAAAAATTTTTAAAAATATTTTTTTTTGCTAAACGACGCCCCACGAAAATGTCGAAAAAAATTGTCTAAATCGAAAAATTAAAAATATTTTGATCAGGAGTTCATAAGTGGCAGCAAGTAATTCAACCCAGAGATGGCGCTGCATGTACCGTTTTGAAATCGGTTTTTGGAAAATTCTTATTTTTCGAGATATTGTAATGAAAATTGGGATTTAGGGGTTTCAGGAGACGGCCGCTCTAATGGCGCAATCAGTTTTTCGATATCGATGATTCTTGTAGATCTTTATCTGAAATGATGATTCTTGTTGATCTTTAACTAAAATTCATGCATACAAAACAAAAGATAAATTTTTAAGTTGCTCTCATTTATTGGAATCAATTTTTTGGTTTTATTTACATTTTATTAATAAATTATTTTTTTTTGTATTCCTTTAGAGAGCCTGTAAAATTGTTATCCAGAAACTTGGAGATTCAAAAATTCCTTAGACCACTGGAGGCGAAGATAATAGGAACATAATTTTAAATTAAATTTAAAAAATCTATTTAGTTGTTAAAAACCAAAACAATATCCGCAAATGCTCTATGACCAAACCAAACAACATTCAAAATCCAGAAAGTCAGAACTCGAAGATGCCTAAAAATAAAAAATGAATTTATTTTATTAACACTAATTATTTATATGCATTCTAACTACTAGGGAACAGATAACTACTAGGGAAAAGATAAACATTTCAAAATATAACCAAAAATTTAGAAGAAAATTCATCAATAATAATTGATAAGAATACTCACACACAGTGTTGATAAAAAAACAAACCAAAAATCTCCTGATAAAAAGAATGAAACAAAAGAAGGAATTTGCTGTTCTTGAATTTTCTTATTTTCTTTATTTGCATAGCGGTAATTAACAGATTATTTAGAGTAAATCTGTAAAGTTAAAGTTCGCTTTAGTAAAAATTGGCTTTAAATAAATTATTTTTAATTTGTCACCCTATATACACATACATACATACATACTGTAGGTATGTATGTAAAGTAAAATTTTAAAAATAATTTTCAATAAACAAATTGGCAGAAAAGTGGCTAATAAAACGGTGGTCAACACGTTGCTTATTGTCATTTAAAATTCTATATAATAAAAAGGAAAAATAATCGATAATTTAATTCTTCAGGCATCCCCCGCTTATCTACGGGGTGGTACATATATATGTATACAAGTACTACATATACAACTCAAATTACTCTTGATGAAATGTTCTATTACATAAATGGGATAAAATTGCTTAAATGGGGTGTAATATGGTTGGTCTTTTTTCATACGAGTGTCAGTTATAAATCATTCATCTATTCAACCTACACTTTACTTACTTATAATAATAATATAATAATCTTTAAATATTTGACATTTAGCCCCCATACACATACGCATATGATGCATGCTTATGCTCGTTTATTTTGGCTTTTTTAAATGTTTATTATCCTTCGACCATAGACCTATTATTATAATAAATAAATATTCTAACAATTGTATTTAGCTATTTTCCTATTTGATTTGCCTGTTGCGGTAGGTACCTACATAGTAGCCCCCGAATACTTTCACACGAAAGTTGAAAATATTCAAATATAAAGATTCTCTACTAATATGTTAGGTACATAGGCATGTATGTATGTATGTATGTATAATGGGTATTACATACATTGGTATGTATAAAAAAAAGGTACAAAAACATAATGTACAAAATATGTACATAGCTCAGCATAGAAGCATAGTATGTTCAAAATGTACATAAATACAGTGAAGGCTAATTCATTACACTTTTGAATTCAATAATATTTTGTTCTGTCAATGAAAATACCGTTGATATTTTCCAAAATAAGTTTTTTTATTTGCTCTAAAGAATTGGTATAAAATAAAATTGAAACTATTGGAAAACTATCGGAAAACAGTTGTGTTGCCCAGCCAATTTACTAAAGTAACAAATCGTAATTCTAATCTAAATCTAAATTTATGCTTCCAACCGATTGAAAATGGTACAACCAGGAAAAATTCAAGAAACATGCAGGATTTTTCGAAAAGCATATAATTGAATTAGAATTGGTTAGTTAAGATCGGAATTTTATTCAATTAGTGTGATGATCTAGAGATTTTTTGCCATAATGGTGGTAACGTAAAAAAAAAAAAAAAAAAAAATTATATTCTTTATAATTAATTTGAAATAGATGTATATTTATTAATTTGAAATAGATGTATATGGACTCTATTTCAGCTCAAAGAATACATAGGATTTATTTCATAGTCGTTGCTAATGAGTTTTCCGCAACTGTATATTCATATATAGGTTTGTATACGTACCAAAAAGTGACAGAACAGAGAGAAATATTGGTTTGCGCCCCCACATGTCCGAGACAGTGCTTCCCGCATCCATAGTGCATTGATCGTTATTATTATTACTTCTGGAGCATGTGCACAATGTGTTTATGGATTTATTTTCATGCGGCGTAACATTTCGTTGTTGTAAAGAAATTCGTAATATTTATGAGAAAAATTTGTCCTCAAGACAGACATACCCAGGCAAACATATAAATTAAATGTTTAGAGAACGAGAATATTCTGAGAACACACTCGTCAACAAGTAATTACCAAGTTCATTACCAAAACGTGAATAATATGTAGTTACATTTTTGAATTTTGGCTTATTTTTACTTCTACAATCCGTATTTACTAATGGTGTATAGTCAAATGCATTAACGAATTTAAATATTTAAAGGTAACGTTAATTTCAATAGTATAGACAGAGTATAGACAGAGTATAGACTATAGAGCACCTAGTATTAGGTTGATCATTCAATATTTAATTAAACAAATTACTCGAAAAGTTCCTATTCTTCATTTAATATAAAATTAGATTTGTCAAATTTGACTTTGTCAAATCACAGTAAATAAATTCTTTCATTCCTTATCCTTATGATAAAATAAATCATAAATATATATATGCTCTGATTTCACTATCTTTATTACAATTTCTTATTCTCTGATAGATGATGAAGATAGCAATAAAAAACCAGCAAAAAAAAAATCATTTTACTATATAGGAATTCATGAACCATTGCAATACTTGAACGAAACGCCACTTTATCAATCTTGAAAATACAAATACACTCCGACGCACTCTCAAACATTATTCCATCGATTAATATTTTTTCAATGATTGTGCAGCTGAAAAACAGAATTTTTAGTAGAAGCTATTGCTTCGCAGATTCAGTATAGATTTATTTCGGAGTCTCTCTCTCGGAAATAGTAAAATTCTGGTATATCCCCAAAAAAAAAAAAAAAAAAAAACTTTAAGTGATCGATTTATTATGTGTGTAATAAGAAGCAGCACTTAAACTACCCAAAAGCTAGGCAAAAACATTTCAATAAAATAAAATAAATAAACAACAAATATGAGTACGTGTGTGTGAAACAAAAGACGTATTTATTTAATAGTGTTTCATTTATGTCCGATATATTATTATTGTTATTCCATGCTTAGAGATTTGTGGCTAAAAATAAATTTTAAAGAGGAATTGTTCAACAGAGATATTGCTGTATGACCGATCTACCTTCAAAGCGCTAAAACATAAGAGTATATTAGATTACTCTGGTTCTGTACTAAATACAGTACGAGTACAGTACAGTGTAATCATACACAGTACAATGAATGACAAAGCCAAGCCAAAAATATTATTATTATTATTATTGTTATCACTATAATCACACAAATGATGGATAATTATAAATTTGTGATTATTATTTGTTAAATTGACTGTTTAATGGCAATTTACAATTAGGTAAGTTGTTTTGAACATTTCTCATGCAATAACATTTTTAGAAGAAATTCACATAAATTTATTACCTACCCAAGTAACTACTATACATTGTACAATGTACACACAAGCATAAATGTACCTACATTATATTATTACACATGCCTGCTATAACATTTATACAACAGTAAACATTTAATAAATATTTCTTATCTCAATTGAAAATCAAAAACATTTTTTTATTTCCAGTTATTGGTAATTTTAACATTTTTTTTTTTTTTTTGTAAATTAGTAAAACAGAAAAGTGTTTGTTTTCCGTAATTACTATTATTAATTTTATGCTCGATAAGATTGTATAATTTTTTTTATTTGTAAATATGATGGTCCTTCAACAACATTTACATAAATATGTACATACATTGTACATAGTATGTAGCACACATAAGATGGGTATATTTTTAAATTATTTACAAAGAACGAAATCATGTCCTTTTAATATGAACATGTACATCGAAAATTTATAAAAAAGATACGATCCATGGTTCGATAAGAATGATATCAAGAAAGATAAATACTACGAATGAATTCCTATAATTCAGATATATTGTCGGCCTAGAAAGAAAATTACGTATCAACCACTTTTTCCAAAATCTACTGTTTATTTAATTGATATCGATGTATTATCCGTTTTCACATCGATGTCGATTGGATATTGGAGAAAAGTGGTTGTTACGTGGTTTGTTTTTTAGACGACGTTAATTACAATAAATCACATATGTATGTGTATTGTGTATATTATATTATACAAAATTAGTATAAATTTAATTAACCAAAAATATATATATAAAGAATAATCCAATCCAAATATTCATATAGTATAGTATAGACATGGAGATAGGTAGGTAAAATATATATGAGCAAAAAAAAATCGCATGGAGCACGCATATCTACCTATATATAATATGTATATATATATAAATATATATATATATATATATGTCAATGTGTGTATATCACGAATACTGATATCAAATTCCATAAATGTTAGGCATTATATCTTTATATCAGATTAGAGAACTTTTGTTTTCCCAATTTCATTTTCTAGAATTTATCTCTAGATTCTTTTAAATTATGATTTTCTGACAAAACCTATTCACTCATTCACTCTTTGCTATTATCTTCAATCATTGCCAGAGCGCCAGATGTCCCCACTCCCCTTGCTCCTTTCTTCAAAGAAAACACATTTCACTGTAAATGCTGTAGACGGTTTCCAGAGTGCGATTTTAATTTTTTCCAATGTGGAACGAATTCTACTATTTCTTGTTTATTCCGTCCGGTTCGTTCATTTTATCCACACACTATGCCGCATCTTTCTCATGAATTTTGGGCAAAAAATTCTCGTAAGACACTGTAATAGTTAGTTTTGCAAAATTTAGACGTTTTGGGTGTCTTCTTACATTCAATGAGAATTGTTATTGTTATAATAGTTATCTGAAATAATTTACTCTCCCCCACCGATCGGGATTAGTTTTTAGTGAACAAAACTTTTGCTTCTAAAATTATCAGAAATAAAATTAAAAAATTACCAACCCGTTTCTTAAGACATATAGGTTGAATCAATGAATACTTACATGCACAAAAATAAATTACTCCTTGATATGCTCCATTCAATTATATTTCGATTGTTCGATCCCGATCGATGTCTGCCCCGAAGCAAAGTGGCAAGGGGGCTGATGAGACGTTCAAGTTTTGCGTATGTCTAATAAAAACCAGTAAAGAAGGAAAAATTGGCTACGCCGATTATAATATATCGGTATGAGTACTTGTTTATTATTTACAACTTTGTCCGAGTCTATTTTGTCTGTACAATAAATATAATTGGGTAAATTGAATACAAATGACATAAAATTGATTGCAGCGCCATAACGGTATTTCGTGGAACTTTTTAGTCTATGAATGAAATCTTCATTTT
>JANSTT010009135.1:0-25812 GCA_026745375.1 Platyura marginata | reverse complement strand
TATGAATTTTTTAAGGTAATTTGATCGAAAATCTAAGGAGTAGTGAAGGGAAAATTGAGAAAATCTGAAAAAAAAAAAATTTCCTGAATTTCACAGATTTGATCTTAAAATGAATAATCTTATTGTTTTTGATTAGTTTGTGAAGATTTTAAGTGATTTGCATAGAATTTCCCATATACCTATATCAACACATTTACTATGAAAAAGGTAAACATCATTTTGAAAAATTCAAATCAAATACTAAAAGATGAGATAGACCGTCTAGTATAATATCATTGTACCATTAAATTAAACAAAGGCCTACGTAGATATTTTAAAAGAAAAAAAAAATATTAAATAAAATTTGACATAGTATGATCAACATTCATTCATAAATCAAACGTAAATCTACGTTACAAATTCAAATAACAAATTGATATCAGATATACGAAGTATCCCCGATTATCGATCGTCTAGTATCGTATCATTCTAAAAAGAAAGGAAATATCATCAACATTTAAAAATCACATTCAACGACAAATTCAAATAATTAATTGATACCAGATGTTTCGTCTCGTATCGTAAATTTGCACCAACAAAACCGGAATTGTTCCAACGTTGCCATTATCCTTATCATTATAATCTACTATCCTATGATAATGGACTTGCGCGTTGCAATATGGCAACGTTGGTAAAAATCAGGTTTTATATTTAAAAAAAAAAATTCAAATATTGTTAACATTTAATACAACAACAAATTCAAATAACTATATGTATATGAAACCAGATGTACGAAGTATGTACGATAATCGATCGTCTAGTATCGTTAAATACGGAAACATTTTCCATTTAAATTAAATTATTATTTGTATAAGGATGGGTTTACCCTGCATTTTTTTTTAAATTTTATTGAATTTGTTGTTTTTTTGGATGGAAGATTTATAAATTTTATTTATTACAAGTAAAATTTCATTCACAATTACCGACGGTCAGCCACCATACATACATACATACATATATTCAAAGCAGCTAATTTCGAGAAAAAAAAACATTTCTTCCTGTAGT
The DNA here is from genome assembly GCA_026745375.1 of Platyura marginata. NCBI lineage: Eukaryota > Metazoa > Arthropoda > Insecta > Diptera > Keroplatidae > Platyura > Platyura marginata. The sequence continues at coordinate 24,768 of JANSTT010009135.1, read as the reverse complement.
TGCATTGTTTACGGAACTTTTATCCAAAATCTTAAAAAATAATTTTTCTTCCCGAATTCCACAAATTTGATCTTAAAATCAATAATCTTAACGTTTTAAATGAATTTGTAGATATTTCCAGTAATTTGTCTGGAATTTCCCTTATGTTACAAATATTTTGTATAGAACGCCTGAAAACAACAAAATATTCGAATGAAAAATGAAAATTCCGTTTCAAAAATTCAAAATAAATACTAAACGACTAGATAGACTAGATATCTATAAATCATTCGATTTGTACATTCCTTAGCTTTCATTTGCGTGTAGAATTAAAGTTAAACTCTAATTCCCCGATTTTTTAAAAATGTTTAACTAACACAATGTTTTTAAACCTATTTTCTATCAAAACGTACCACCCCCACTACCGACGGTCACTCAACAATTTTTTTTCTGATAGATTTTCGAAAGAGCTAACTGGTGAGAAGAAGTTTTCCGAACAATGGTCCCGTCGTTTAGGAGATATGAATTTTTTAAGGTAATTTGATCGAAAATCTAAGGAGTAGTGAAGGGAAAATTGAGAAAATCTGAAAAAAAAAATTTGTTCCCGAATTTCACAGATTTGATCTTAAAATGAATAATCTTTGTGATTTGCATAGAATTTCCCATATACCTCACACATTTACTATGAAAAAGGTAAACATCATTTTGAAAAACAATAATTCTCACGAGCCGCCACTGGGTAAAAGTTTGAAAATCTATAAATTCCGTTGCAAATTTATATAATTCACCATACATTCACATTCATAGAAACATAACATTTATGCAGCAACAGAAATTCACCTATCTGTTAGTGGCCTTTATACAAAAAAAACATAGATTAAAAGTTTTTTAGCATACATTTTCCAACCTATCTGATATCATGTTGTGATGTTGAATAAAAACTAAAAAAAAGAAAATATACAAAAAAGAAAATACAAAAAAACTGCTGCAACTTTTTCCTCCTCTTTGAACTTGTAAATTAAACTTCGGGAATATCACGTTTTATACCACTTTGTAACTAGAGATTGTGAGCATTTTACGTGAAAAGAAAAAATGTCGAGAAATAATGTGAAATTTTTTTTTTCTGCTATTACCTGCAATGTTATTAAACAACGTAGCATAAAAGTAGCACACAAAAAAAAAAAAAAACAACAAAAAAAAATCCATTTTTCATTTAAGAAAAAAATCTTCAGAAAATTATGTGATTAAAAGCTGTTAGGTTGGTAATTATATGAAAGAAAAATTATTAACTCACTGTGAAAAGTTCTTTGATGTTTTAATAGTCGGAAGTCAACTGGTGTCGTCGACCAAGCCAGTTCGGTAGACAAATTGATTTCATTCTTTGGAAAACTTTTATGCGAGAGATATTATGTCGTTATGCACCTATATAAGAGTGGATCTATTGTAGTCAGACTATCTATGTATATGTGTATGACTAGGGAAACTCAAATCGTTTAGAGCACATTATTAAAAAAATTCCTTTTTAGACGAGTTGAGTAATGAAAAAAAATCTGATGATGAAAAATGTTAAGTGCACAGATACTTCACTTCCAATATTTTCTCTCATTTTATGGAAATGTCGTCGGATATCGTTGGCTGCCAACCTATAACAATTATGCGGATCATAAGCTAACCCATCAGAATTATTCTTTGATTTTTTTCGCCCCTAGTGTAAGGGGGCAGCGGTGAAGTCACGCCATCCGTTTCTATTCATTGACAAGGCGCTGATCTTACCACCCTCTCTAGCTTCATCCATGGCGATCCATTTCTACGTGTTTTTCGGTCTACCGGGTCTATCGGGTGGCATTGGGGGTTCCAAAATACCGCTTTACTGGCAAGAATTTTGATGGCGTCGGAGAACGTGCCCAATTTAGCTATAGCGTCTCTAATTTGTTGCTCGATAAGTTTTTCTTCCGTCAGACGCCATAGTTTCACATTTGAGACTGTTCTAGGCCAGAAGATGAGTTCAATTCTCCCTAGGCATTTGTTGACCGAACACCTGGATTTGTCGCACATTTGCGTTTGACATGGGTCAGGGTCTCAGAATTGAAATATTTTTAATTGACTTATAATTGCCAAATAGGCAATAGGTAATTTTTAGTCGACTTTAAATTTTGATCGATATCTGGGTATTATAATAATCCGGAGTACCGCTAGGGTTAAGTTTTTACCACTGCTTTCGATTTTTATTTTATTAAGAATTTACACTCTTCCCACTAGCCTACTGAAGATTGTATCCTTTTCACCTTCTCCATGATCGATTATCGATCCACAGACTGTCTTTTTCATGGAAGATTCTACGAAATCAGATCATCGGCCAATTTAAAGGTGGGATAAACTCATTCTTAGTTCAGATTTTAATATTTTTTTTTTATTCGGAAGCGAGAGGTAGACTTTTTTTATTTTTGATTAAATTTGGCAACACAAGTCCGGACAGGTTTTCTCGAGGCGTAGTTAATTGCAGATTTTAATGGTGATTAACAAATATTTAAACAGATGCCATCTAAATTGCAATTTCTACATTAACGAACATTAGACTTTGGAATTCACTTTCATATACAGTGCACTCGCGAAAACTCGAACGCCCGTTAACTCGAAATCCCTAAAACTCGAACACTTTTTTTTTTATATGGAAATCTCGAAAACTCGAACTGCTTACTCTCGAAAACTCGAACAGTTTCATTCATTCAATTATTCTTATATTATATTCTTAAAAAAGTCTCAAAACTCAATTTGTACGTGTAACATCTAACGGTACTTCAACTGTTCTTGGATTACCGCGAAAAAATCGCTGGAAGATAGATGGGTGTTTTGCATTTTTAAAGTCCTTCAATACGCAGAAGAAGAATATGAAAATTGGAGTGATATTTTATTGCTAAAAAAACTTCGTGATAACGCAATACAACGAAAAGTGATGGAAACTGTATTACAAACTGCAATATCATATTTCTTTAAAAAACAATGAAATTGTTCCTGAAAGAAAGACTGAATTTGTTTTTTTGTTATTTTTTTTTGTTTTTAAATGTACCTATATGTAATTTAAAATTAAAATGAAAATAAATTAGTTTGTTATTAATTTTATAAATTTGTTCTTATTAATTAAATAAAGTGGCCATGTTCGTTCATAAAAGTGTTTTATTTTTATACTCTCGAAAAGTTGAACATCTCGAAAAGTCGAACAGACCTTGTTTTTTTGTGTTCGAGTTTTCGCGAGTGCACTGTATTCGCATTTCGCCTGTTTACAATTTGGTCGTGAAAAATCCCCACCAAACAATGCCGATAAAATGACAATTCTGTACTGTTTTTCACAAGTACATATCTCCAGAATAAAAGTCAACACATGAAATAATGGATATGGGAGAGTGATGGAGTGATGGAGTGATGGAGCTTCTGCGCTATTATATTGAGAATTTTTATTTTATATATTATTTGCAATATTCCATCTAGATAAACGATTTAACCTAGTTTAGATTTGTCTAACATTTCAATATATCTATAAACCTAATGTCTTTTTATATTAAAGATATGGGTCCACAAATCATTCATTCCTACGTACATATATACATACCTACTTTACTTATATACAATACACCTTCAGTACATAGGATAGGTATTAGGGTGAATACATCCACATAGTATATATTGGGAAACACAAAAACATACTCCAATTAACCGATGGAATATAAATTTTAAGCAGAAACTGGCGGTTTTATATTGTGATTTTCCGTGATGAATTGCTGTTGCCTCTCTCTATATATATGTATATATCCAAAACCAAACTCAATACTCCTCTAGCAAAAAAAAAATGTATGTGAAATATGAATGGAGTTCGAGTTGGAGTATAATCGTATTATTTTGTCGCTTTTGTTGCCTATACAAATAGATTTATTACTGATATAATATGTGCATTGAATAGAAAATATTTTCCAATCAATATTTTCCAATTATTTGTGTAGGTGCAATGGTAGTACACACACACACATACACAATATGCCTACAAAATAAATATTTATATTTTTTTTTTGGACGAATTCAACTAATTTGCATTTATTTTGTTATTACATTAACTCACATTCCAATCATAGCCAATGTAAAAATGATTAAATTAAGTTCAGCTAGTATTGTCAGTCACAATATGGACTTGATCCACTGATGACGGTGTCGAATTTGTATAATCGATCGTGTAATCTTGCATTGAATTGTTTTTCAGATCAGGCACGATCAGCGAACCCCGGGAATATTAACATCGTTTTGTAATATTGGAAAATCCATCCAGTGGACGGCCGTCGTACGGTATTGTATTGTACTGGGGGTGATCGGTGCACCTCGACCTGTATTTCGATCTATTGTGCCCGCCCCCTTCTTACTCTATCTTCATGGAACCACTCCATTTCCTAGAGTACGTCCTCAAGTCTGATTTTTTTTCCTATCGACGAAGCAGTAATTCCCAAGTGGATGAGTTGATAAGCGGATGAGTGCTCTGTATTCCGTAAAGATATGCATTACGGTTTTTACCGTTTTTTCGCCAAACCTACACGTGCCGCTTTTTCAGACCTAGCTTCCTTAGGTGTTCGTTCAGCCTACAGTGGCCTGTCCGGAATACCGTCAGCATCCTAAGTCGGTTTTTGCTAATTCTTATACTAGCCGGATACATCTTCCCGGTTATAGTTCCTGAGTAGTATTTTGGATTACTGTAGCTCCGGAAGTTCACTCCATTCGCCGTTGTACTGACGGCTGTTGTATTAATTTTAAAATTTAGAATGCAACGGTTGGGATGTAATTTTCCCTAGCCAAGAGATTAGGTGCTAGGAAAAAATCCACCCTTGATAAATATTTTTTATAGGCGGCAAAACCTTTCTTGATAATTTTCTTAAAAGCGAATTAAATCCTTCCTGAAAAAGGATAATGGATAGGATTTTGTCCGTCTTATTAAATATTGTTAAGGGGGATTTTGTCCATTTACCAGGAGATCATGAATTTGATTCTTTGGTTAACAGAGGATATAGATCATTTACTCTTACGCTAACCCCCTCCCCCCCTCGAAAGGCAATTACTCAATCCACTGATCCATTTGGTCGGTAAATGTTTTAATTTTAATACAAATTTCGGAAAATTCTTATTGACGACATTGATTACATATTTGGCATCATATTCTATTAAATTCCGCCCCCTCCCCCACACATAACAACTGATGCTAAGTATGAGGTTGTGTACCTTCTACAGGTACATAGAAAGTTCAATATTTCTCTATTGTTTTACGAATTTCCACACTTTGAAAGAAGATGGCTCAAAAATAATCTATATAACATTCAAGTGAAGCTTTTCTCCCCTAAAAAAAAAAAAGTTACTGGGGTTGTGCTTGTCATTTCAATAACAATTTTTCTTGTCTCAATCTGATAAATCTACTTCAATTGTCTGTAGGAAAAAAAAATAAAAAAAATCTAACATCAACAGAATAGTTAATCTGTAAATAGACAACAAGATCATCCACCAGTGCCATATATTAATAATTACCTCTACTCAAAACAGAGCAAAACATCATCCGTGTCTGATTATAATTTATGCAAAACTTATCCATTATGCATGAAGGTGGTGTATACAATACACACGGATTCTACCATAACAGTTTTCATGTTTGCACTAAAGTTGTAGGTATATGCCGGGTATATATAGAACACAGTGTGTTGTTGGCATTCCGAACAATTATATATACAGAAAAGTGAAAAATTCCCCAAACAAATACACTTACTAATAAGTACAGCAAATATGTTAATTTTCCTAAATGTTTTTTTCTTCCCGTGAAAACATAACTTCAGCCAAAAAAAACATTAAAAAATTGCTTTTTGCAATTATGCTCGTTTAAGTAAAATAGAATTAAAGTATTATGGGAGAGATGTTTTTGTTTTTTTTTTTTTGTTTTGTAAAATTTGTACAAAATCTGGATTTAAAACTTTTTGTAAATGTAGGATTAAATTTTTATTAGATCTTAGCATATTTTTATGTGGTAAATGTAGAAAAAAGGCTGCCAAGTTAAGATATATACATTGCTTCCACACTATGACAACCTTTTCGCTTTCCCCATCCACCCTGATCCTGGTGTTTACATTAAAAGGAGGGTGCCCAAAGGCAACAACACTTAGGCCGTCTAATGGCCCATTGTGTCCCTTTATGGAGAAAACGGAGGGTTTCGATTTAGGGTATTTAGGATATTTTCAGACATTTTTATTACCTAAATGTTATTTTACTGTCTTCAAAACTGTCTAGAAAAATACTGTCGTAACGAAGACAATGCTTCTACTTATATTTTTAATGTGGAAGCAAAAAAAAAACGTGAATAACAAAATGAATTAATCGAAATTCGGATTTTAATATTTTATTTCTGAGATAACGGCGTTTAAGTCTAGAATTAGAAACATTTTCTACAAGGATTTTACTTTTTAGCTAATAATTAGAAGAAGAAGAAGAAGAATAAGAATAGAGAGTTTCTTCTATAGGCAGTTATATTGCGCTCCGGACAATTCATCCTCAAGCATTTCATCGTAAAAAGCAATTTAGCGTTAAGCAACTTAACGTAAAAGAATTTATCGTTAGGGAGTTTATCGTAAAGCAATTTATCGTTTTGTCGTAAGGCAATTTATAATTATAAAGATAAGATCACTTAAAGAAATTTATCCATTAGCAAAATTTGATAACCAATTTAACTCGGATAATACTTTTTATACATAAATTGATCACAATTGATCTTTATAGCATGGATATTTTGGACACATAGAATAAAATTGAAAAACACCAGTCACATATTTGTCATTGATGATTGATCTTCGATACAGCTAAAAGCGATCGATTGAGATAAATTATAATAATTTTTTTTTTTAATAAATTCTTTGTAAAGATATTATGAATTTAGCTACTTTGTCCACTTAAAATAAGCCGCTATTGGCTGAAAAACACATTTATTGAGAGGAAAGGCTCATTTACATATAGGTGCAGAAGATACACAATACGCATCTAAATGTCAAAAAACGTATGAATCGCGAAACAGAACGGCAAAGGAAATCGTGAAAAAAATATTATAACAGAAAATACTCTAGGCAACATTAGTTTTTCTTTTTTCTTTCTTTTCACACAGAAGTGGATTTTTCTTTAATAACATAAGCGAAAATTGTGATATATTTTTTGTATATTATTTTATTTATGTGATGACACAAATTAGGAACAACTTTCTTTGTCAAATATTATTGGCATATTTATTAAAATTTAAAGCACGTGCCAATTGTGACATTTGTCAAAAACTATTGTCTCGCACATATGTATTTGTCTTTTAAGGATAACTTTTTATAGCCGTTTTACACTCAATTTTTTAAAGATGAAAAATCCTAGCATTACCCATCAGATATTTTTGCCATATACAGCAAAATGCTTAATGAAAATAGAAGTGCATTGTGACGTTTTACCCAAATTAATAATAATTTTTTTTTTAATCTGATTTTAATGACAGTGACAGCTGTCAGAAGCCCAAATAGTCTTAATTTTTCAAATTTTCAATTTATTTAATTATGAATTTTCAATATTAATTTCTAATAATTAAGGTACTGCACATAGAGCGCGGTCTGCCCGCCGCATTCTGTCATTTTTTGGCCGCGCAGTAAGGCGTTCTCTTGTAATGCACATATATGTATGCGCGGTCAACGTGAAACCGCCCCGGTCAGATTTTCGAATGTATTGAAATACAAAATATTTTTTGCCCGCGGTGGTCTGTCAAAAATTTTGTTATTGTGATTGCAATTTTTGGTAGAATCGTTGGTCGACGATTAGCCTAATAGATGTCGTTGTATAGTAAGAATAGCTTATGTCATTTCTTCAGTTTTTGTTATTATGGTTGTTCTCTGTTTATTACGAAGGTAATTATGTAAAAAATTGTTTTTTGTAATCGTTTTTATCTCCGGGCAATCGCGGCAGACCGCTTTCTGTATGTCGTCTCCAGACCGCTGACGGTCGCGGTCAGATCGCGCTCTGTGTGGCAATACCTTTAGGGTTATAAGTTCTTTATTATTTTTCTTAGTGCAATTATTCCCCGAAATGATGCCCTAGAGATCTACAGTTTTATGTGGAATTCGAGCCACTCGGCCCAAAGTTGAAAACCCTTACGAGAAAAACACTTTCATATTCACACTCCAGACGGGCGGATCGAACCCTGGACCTCACTCCCGTAATAATTAATTTAACATAAAATATGATCCTTTTTTTGGTTCCTATAGTGTACCCATTCCTATTATGTACAAGTACATGTCCAATATTTGCATATAATTACCAGTTCTATAATCACATGACATTGCTCAATGTCTATTTTGTAAATTTGCTAGGAAAATCTCTTCCCCCCTCTGAAATCGACATACTGACTGGTGTTATTCCCATGTTAAAACGTTTCACATACATATATAGAGAGTATAAACACAATGAACCCATAAATTCCTCTGTTTAATCCCTCATTTTCGAAACACCAGGAATCTTTGAAGGTTTTGTTTTGCGGTTGACAAATAATTGCTGTAGGAATGTAAAGAATGAAAGTAATTTAATCGCGTTGAAACAAGCGTACACACATGCACACATAAACACATACACACACACATACATATGTACATACGCATATACAATTTTATTATGAATTAATGAAACAAAGGATTTTAATTAATTTATATTCTGATAAATGTACCTTGTAGGTACACAGTATCTGTGTCTACCCACCTATCATAATGAATTTCGAAATTAATTACTATCTCCGAAGAGAGCTTATGTTACACAATTTCGTATATGTATGTGGGATGTAAAATTGGAGAGCTAAAGGCATAATGCACAAAGCGAAATGAGACATTTTAAAGTTACTAATTGCTCTGTAGAAATTCAAATTACCTAAGCTGGGTGTAGATTAAGAAAATTCTGCCTTCTTATATGAGATGGAAAAGCAGCAGAACGATTTTGTGTATGTATTGTATAATGTTACTTACATTTAATTGAAGAAAATAGGATAAGATTTTGTACTTATAAGGATTAGGTAACTCTTTTTATAGAGGAATCAGTTGTTTGGGTTTTATTTTTTAAAGAAGGCTTAGATACACCAAGAAGTAATCATCATCATATTAATAGAATATAATTGTTTTGTATTTTAGGGGTATGCTAAGAAAGTTCCAAGTGATGATCCCATGAACGAAGAACGGGACGAGTTATATATAGATCTAGAGGAATATAACGAAACGTTGAGATTTAAAGTATGATAAGGGATTAATAAAAATAGACAGCTTGGTTGTGGTGATGAAGATACTTAAGTGATTTAAAGTAGCCAAAAAAAAACTACATACTATACAAAAGAATCGGTAAGAAAAAATATTTGACAATAAGTTAGGTACTCACACACGTCACATTAACAAAACTTTGTAGGATAAATAGGTGATCTCTTCTTATCCAAAACGGGAACAATCTCCAACAAATTCCAAGACAATTAACGAGATAAGCAACTAAATATTTTGAAATTCGGGAATCATTACCTAGTATTTTGTAAATTTTCTAAGTTAAATTCCAGTTATAAAGTTAGGATTAAATTACGTCAAGTATTTTTTGACACGAGGTTAGTAGTTTTTTTTTTTTTTTTGGTTAATCATCTTTGAACTTTTTTTGAACTGATTACTGATGTCGGTATGAGGCTCAAATGACCCCTGAAATCGACATACTGCTATATTAGGGTCAATGGTAGAGGTAATGCTTTTAGAACGAAAGGTCCCTGGTTCGATCCCTGTCTGGGAAGTAAAATATTAGTGTTTTTCTCTCGTACATAGTTTGAGCTTTGGGCCGAGTGGTTCAGATTCCACTTAACTGTAGCCTTAGGCCCTGGGGCATAATTTCAGGGATTAATTGCTAAAAATTGTCAATTCAAACGAAGGAAACATTTTAAATGTTAGAAAAAAACATCTAAAGTATGAGAATTTCTGAAATTTCCCAGTTTACAAGTGTTTACAAGTGTTTTCAACTGAAATGCTGTAAAAGCACAAATATAGAGGCCACCACTGACTGTACTAAGAAAGCCCTACGTCAAAACGAAAGCCAAACTATTCACATTGGTGAATTTCCTGGCTAAAAATTCCATACGACAAATAAATAGATAAGGGTTGTCCAAAATGGAAATGTTTCAATTTTCCTATGGCTGACCGTCGAAAAAGTTGTATATTTAGGTAAAAAAAAATGTTATAATTTGTCAAAATTTACATATTTAGTCACAAGTCAATAAACGGCAATTTACACAGCCTGATTTTTTTTTGATGGATATTATCTTAATAGATGTGGTTCAATAATTAATTTTTTGTCTGATATTAGATATTTGTTTGCCAGTTATTTAAATATTTTTTAAAAGCAACAACTAAAAATAATTAACACGTAATAAACATAGAGGTGAAACATATTTGAAATGTACAATACAATGAAAACCACTTAGCCACAATAAAAACCCAACCAGCTTAATATTGTGTGCAAAACGAATTACCTTTTTTGCCGGTAAATGTTTAATTAAATTTTTGGCTAGACTGCTTTTATTAATTTAAAAGCTTTTACCCCTCTGGGCTGTTTAATTATTTGTTTTGGTTTTATTTATTTATTTGTTTTATTAGTGGTGTCGAGTTTTCAAAAAAAAAAAAAAAAAATAAAAATAAAAATTTAAAAAAAAACATTCAATTCAATGGATGCAAAATATTTTATCATCAAAGAGACAAAGCTCTAATTAATTGATATTATACGAGTATGTATGTAGAGTTGAAAAACTGAGCTTCCGCATCTATAGAGTTTAGTTTCCAAAATCCTACTGCATTAAATAATCTCACATAAAAACGTAAATATAATTTCAAAGTAAATATTGAATTCATATCTATAGGGTATATTCAAAACGCTCATACAGTCAAGTAAATGCTTTTAATTAGTACCATTGAATAGCGTCTGCCATATATTGTTTGAACAGTTTGGGGGTTGTAAATAGTTTGATTTGGTCAGCTAAATCAACTTTGGCACAAAACCAAATGCAATGATGGTCGGGACAAGAGCTTTCAATGGCCTCATACATAAAATTGTTCTGCAAACATAGACGGAATACGATGTGATGAGTTGATTGCACAGTAAATAAATTTAGTTGAAAATGGAAAGTGATTGGATAACTGATAAAATATTGTGAAGTGAATTTTGGATCTTTTCTCTGTAGAGTTTATGTAGAGTTTATTTATTTTATTGGAAAATGTATTATCTTTCAGTCAGCTATAGAGTAAATGTGTGGTTGGATATTTGAATAATGCTAATGATGTGTATTTAAAGTAAAATGCGATTTTCATATTGTAATTAACATTTAAACTCAATTTTTTCGCTTTTCCTCCATCTAATTTACGACTCTTCCTAAATTGAACCTAAAAATGTTAATCTTCTAGCCTTTTTATGGAAGTTATAAGCAAAAATTTAGTTTTTAATTCCTAAAACTTAAAATTATTCGGTCAATTTTAAACACCCCCCTCCGGTACAATTTTTTGCTCAAATCAATCGCAGGAACACATCCAGAAAGTAATTCCCTCATCTGCCGGGACACCCTGTATATTAGATACTTAATTTTTCAACATCTATCGCTCTTCTTTTTTCGTTTTTGATGATTATCTTATGTACTCCTAAGTTATCTACCGAGAGCGGTTTTTTAACCTTTTTCCTTTTATCCGCCAGACATACTCCCGGTGGAATTGGGCGTCTCTCATACACCCCCTCCATCTGGTGCAGTCTTGCGCTGCTCACCATCAGTCAGTGATACCTAGGATTCAAGCATCTCTGTTTATGTTGTCTAATCACCGTTTTCGTTAGTCACCCTGTGTTCATCTTCCTTCAGTTATATGACGTTCAGCAATTGACTAGGAACTTTTTCAGCCTTCCTTTCTTGGTACATGTCCAGCCCAGCAAAATCTTTCAATTTTAATGACCTAAACAATGTCTGGCTGTCTATATAACGCTTTTAATTCGTGGTTGAATCAAATTCTTCAATTCTGCGGTCTTTTGATCGCCTTTGGTAAAAATGGGTATAATTCAAAATGTCGGTACGTTTAGTGTCAATTAATATCGTACTAGGACTTTGTTTTCGGGATAAGAATATTTTTTCGTCGACCTGTGTCACGTTTTGAACAATAATTGCAAAAATAAAAATTTAACAAAAATTTTGTTCCCTTCGCTCGCAAAATTTGTATAATTTTTTCAGATTTGCTAACTTCGCTTGCAATAAGAAACATTTTAATAAACAAATAGAATGTTTAGAAAAGTAATGTAGGTAACTATGTAAGTAATAGTAAATTCCATTAAGTTTTCGAATTTCCATTTAAAAACTGTGAAAAAATTTTGCTCGCTACGCACCTTTTGGAAATCAAATCAAATCAAAGTAATTTTAAACTTGCCCCATTCCCGCCTGGAAAAAATTCAAACGACGTCCATGCTAACTTTATAAACTCTAATTCTCTAAACTAATTATAATCTAAATATTAACCAAATTCTCTCCCCATCATCTGCTAGAATCAGTAAGAAAGAGAAATAATTTCCAGTATCACAATTTCTGCAGTTAGCTATTTCTCAAGGTAACGAATGAAATAATCAATAAGTCAAACAGTATAGAAAAACTCCAGAAAGAATTACATACCTAATTGCAAAAAAAAAACCTAATTTAAGGATATGCTAAGAATGGTTTTGATGGGAGATGGAATCAATTTAGTATCATAGTTTTTAGTGAGGGAGGCAGGTAGTTACGGTCTTCGATATTTTATAATAAGGAATAAGATTAAAACCTATACCTACCCACATATACATATGTATACATATCGCTCACCGGCGACTATAGTGACACAATTAAAAATGACATTTTGAGATTATAAATTAATCATTATAAATCGAATTTAATAAATTCCTTATTCATCTCTTAGAATCTATACGGATCAAGATAGAGCAAGTCCGACTGGGGTAAAACATGAAAATGTTTTTCTCTGGTATGTTAATTTGAATCTGAGGCCGGGTGGTTGGATTGCACTTAAAAACAGTCTAATAATGGCATTATCTAAAAAAAAATAGCATTGCTTGAATTGCGGTGAATTTGTAAGGTTTCTGTAAAAAGAACATCATCAGATCAATTGAGATAAATGTAACTGGAATACTATACAATGGGTCTAAGTAAAGGCCTCAGTGTAGGTGATTCATAAAAAAATCACACTCCTATCAAAATCAAATCAAGATAGAGCATAAAATCTAGATTTAAAGGCAAAGATTAAGTACGAATTTTACAATTTTTGAGTTGTGCCACTATAGTTCCCGGTGAACCATATGTACCTACAATATGTTAATAATACGTAGCTAAACAAAACGACCTAAAGGACGTACCGTACATAATATGCATATTAAATATTGTTCTACAATGTATGACATTAGATACTTAACTTTAATCTAAATTCTAATTCTCTATTTGTACAATTCTAAATTAAAAACCATAAAATCACAAACAATATTTACAACCTCTCTTATTCCTATCATATTAACATAGTGTTCTCATGCATACAAAATAAGGTAAATGTACCGAATATGTCTACATGTACAACATTGTACATAATACAGGTACATATATAAGATATTTTGTATTAATTAAAATAATACCTGTGTACATATTGGTATAGATGTTACCCATACATATACATATATATATATATATAAAAATAATTATTCTATGTTAAAAAGTTTTTAAACTTAAAATCCTCAACTCTAATGGAAATTTAAGTACAGACATTTATTAGCACAGCCAAATACTGTACTGTCTTCACGATAACAACGATGGAAGTCAACGATGGTGTCGTTTATGCTTGTAACAATTTTCTTTTTCCCCAAGTTTAAATTATATGGAAAAAAGAGCTCATTAAATATTCATACGGACTAATTTGTATAATCCAAAAGCGCTTTAATTAACAACTAATTAAATATCTTTATAGAGTAAAGCTATGTGATTACTTTCAAATCAGTGATTTTTCTATAAACTCCAGAAAACATGATAAGGTCTCTTCTTATAATATGTATGTAAGATATATATAAGATGGATCAAAGTTTTGTTAATTTTTTAAGTGAATTAAGATTTTTGGCAAATTTAATTATAGGAATTGAACTGTGAGTGCCAACATTTGACAATAATTAAAGGAAAGAAGTAAAAGAAATCATTTTTTTTTGTTGATATGGTAAAGATTTTACAAGGAAAATCCTTAATAACTGTTACTGGTGTACTGTAAGGGCTTATTTCAACTTCAAGGCATTTGTGTCGTTTTAAAGTTCAAAAAGAAAAAAAAAATTGGAAAATTAATTTGTTCTAAGGATGACACATGACAAATTAAAGATGAAGGGGGAGGATTCAAATAAAATGAGCAAAAACTCTGGTTTGTGGCAGATAAAACGGTCTTCTTTTCCTTGTATGCTAATTCAAACCAATTCAAGGATAGACTTTAGAGATCATCATAAAGTGGAATAATATTGGAGTATAAAGGGAGCACCCCATAAGAACCAAGTCCCTGAGCCACTAGGGAAGCCCATTAGACATCCCTTTTCCTTATTCCTTGTTCTTTTGAGTCATCGCACTAAATTGAATTGGATGGTTAAGATCCCCGCTGTTTTCCTTCTCTTCATGTCCTGTTCCGCATAGTCTGCATCATCGTAAATCAAATTACTGCGCACCCATATTGAGTTTCATTGTTATAGAACTTATTCTAAATTGTGGATAGAATATTAGTCTATTATAGTATTAAAAAAAAAAATTAAGGTGGAACCGAACCCCCCGCTCCCAAGACAATAATTCATAATGTTAATATTCGTCTCAAGAAAAAAATCCAGGAAATTTTTGTCGCAACCAAGATTTGAAGCCGAATACCTTCCGGATAGTAATCAGACTGATCTAAGAAGGATAATTCAATGAAACTTGGTTCTGGAATATTTGAGAAAGAACAAAAATAGAAAATTTAAATCATCAAGTTGGAAATTCAAAAGAGAATAGAATGACAAAGATGCACTCCGCCATTTAAACTTCTCGTTTGTCATTTTTGCGCTGAGTTTGTGTTAAAAACTGAAATTTCTGGTCAACAATGATTTCGGGAATAATGGGCGCCGCGACGAATAAAGCGAATCTGGAAGTTCAATTTTCGACTATTCTTTCGAGTATTTGGGCCCCGTATATCGGCAATAAAAGCACCAATAGCTTCGCAGGTACGGACTGTATGACGTCTCTACGGAAACGTTGCGAAAACGATCCATGTTTATTCTAATTAAATACACGGGGATGGACGGTTATGTCGACCGTAAAATGGAGCATAGCGCACGGTAAGTTTCGCGAAATGAACCACAATTTTCGAAATAAATTTGTACAATTTGCAAGCATTGCTCTGTTGTAACTCTATATTCATGACGAAATGGCAAACGAAACTGAGCACAAATGACATTCGGGCTGCCCGATATGACCACCGTTTAATCTCCATCGGAAAATCAAACCTAAAAAAAAATCCTTCTTAAAGAAGTCTCAGATATAAAGAATTAGAAGTTACTATTATCTAACTATAGTAAAAATGTTCTATTTTTTTCTTAAAGCTTTCTCAAGGAATACTTGAAAATTTTTCACATATTTTGTGTTATTTCCAATATTTTTTCTTCTTTTTTTTCCAACCATACAATGGTTTTAAATATTTGTGCAAGCTCAGCGTTTATATCTCTATTTTCACAAAAAAAAAAAAACATCCTACCTAACTACATCGTACAGATAGATACTCGTAAAATGCATACACGAAGAAGGAAAGAAAAAAAAACCCCAACCAGTATTTGCTCAAGTATTCAGAATGTAACCGTAGAAAACGCAAAAGTGCCATGAAAAATTAAGAATCATATAAAAAAAAAAAAAATAAAGAAAAAAAAAATACAAGACATTGAGTTTTCCCCTTGTATTTAAGCACTCACTTCAGCATAACATTATCAAAGTTACTGCGAAAAGTAACTCCTCTCTCTGGAGGATTTGCCAAACATGTGGTTCGCTTTCATCTTTCATCTGAAAGTAACGTACCTTACACACAGTATTATTATGTACATCTGGAATTTCAAGTTGTATAATTTGACAATTTTAATGTGGAAATTTATTTTCAAAGAAAATGTAGGCTTCCATTTTCCATTTTAATGAATACACGGAATGTTGTGCTTTTGAATTATAAACCAATTAGGGAATAATAGTCGAAATTCACAAACATTTTACATTCCGAGATGGTTATTATTAATTATTCAAAGTTATGTTGGTGAAAGTTGAAACAATTTAAATTAGGTCAATGGGATCGGGAATATAGGAGTACCCCGTTACGTCCGTATACCCATTATATACATACATACATAGTCAATATATATTATTATAACATTTATATTTACAATCATATTGTAATGAACATCAGCGCCTCAGGCCTACGGAAATGTATTACATAACATAATAATATTGTTATCTTCATCATCAACAGTATTATTACAGAATTTTCACAGAATCATTGATTGCCAAAATTATATATCTACAGAATTCATAGGTGTAATCCTTTGTAGTGTTATATTGCAAGTGAAATAAAACAGCAAGAAATTCCACAATTCTACATTTTTCAACGAAAGTCTTATATGACGGTGAAAAAAATTCTAACAAGAGAATGCTACTGGTTCAGAAAGAAGGTTACAATGCGGCCTGGCAAAATGTTACCGTACTTTAATCACCTCTGTACATCAGCCGCAGTGCTTAGTTGAATACAAATATATGCATACATAGAAATCTACGTGTTGTCTATATTAATTTTAAATATAATATAATTAGTTTTACGCAGTATTACTCATGCCAAAAATATAGAATAAATTTCTAGAGAAAGTTGAAGAAATTCTAACAATATAATCAAATTGTCAGCAGAGCTATGTTTTGTAATTTTACTCATCTTTACTCATTTTTACTCATTTTAACTAATTTTTACTCAACTTTACTCATTTTAACTAATTTTTACCCATTTTAACTTTTTTTTACGCATCTTTACTCATTTGAACTCATTTTTACTCATCTTCACTCATACGTAGGCAATTTTGCAATTTTGTAAACATTTTTGAAACATTTACCTTTATCACTTCTTAAGACGAAACTTTCGAAATTTCACTCTTATATCCGAAGCTTAAGTCAACTTTCTACTAAGATTAATCAAATTAATTAAGTAGAATAACAATAACAGTAGCTCAATAAAAAGAATCTCTAAAGAATCCAAAAAGAACCATTCAATAATAACATAACGGATTTCTATTACGTAATGGATTCCATTTTAAAAGAGCATGAAAAGACTCTCTGAAGAAAAAGTGTTATAATTCTTAAATAAGAATACTTTAAACAGTCTTTTTTCATTCTCGGACTGACAAAAACGATTTATTTACTTTCGAAATTTTAGCCTTATATCAGAAGCTTAAGTCAGTTTTATACAAAGGTTTTGAAGAGAAAAAATTTATCAAATTAATCAAGTAGAATAATAATAATGGTAGCTCAATAAAAAGAATCTGTAAAGAATGCGAAAAGAACCATTCAATATTGATTCCATTTTAAAAGAGCATAAAGAGACTCTTTGAATAAGAATACTTTTAACATTCTTTTGGCATTCTCGGACTGGCAAAAACGTATTCAACCAACCTGTGAACGGAACGGAACGGATTATAATACGAGTATGCTTAAAAATGTCGTTTGGATTTCTTTTAAAAACTAATTTCAATAGTCAGTCAATATTTCTTAGAGACAATTTCTAAACCATTGCAAAACTCAGTTTCAGTCTCAGTTTAATATAGAGGAACGCTGTTCAGGAGTTTGCATTGCCCTTTTAAAAGTTTGATGACTTTAAATGGATTATATAAAATCATGATTTCATTTGTTATATATTTAATTACTTAAAGGTATTTTAAATGTTTAAATCTTGTAAATTAATAAGTAGAATATTCATAATGCATAAATTATAAATGAATAATTATGAACAACCATCAATATGGTATGCTTCCACTGTATATGAACGGGGAACACAGATAATAATTTGTTGTTGACAAATTACTGAAAAAAAGGAAAAAAAAAATTTTAAATTTCCATTAAACAAAAATTACATTTTAACAAAATTATTACTGAGCGAAAAACATTTTCATACAAATTACCATCATGAAAATTTAACACAGCCCGTATTCGACAATTTTACGAAAATAAAAAATAATGTTAGGCTCCATGACGCTCTGGCTGCTCTCCCGCTGACTGGTTTTAAAATGAAATTTCCGATAAAAAATTCATTAAATTCAAACGCGTTTTTGTATCTCTCATTTTAATTATGCATCACGCATAAAATGATTCTGTGATTTTCGGTTTTAATTCCTTTATTTGTTGCTTTCAGTAGGTTTTCATTATTTCCATTTAATTGATGGAAATTATTTTCAAAATGGTTTACAGTGCAAACACACGCGAACGAGCTTGACCGGGCTGCATTAGGTACGGGAGGTAAAGAGGAATATTATCCAAAATATATTTATCAATTTAATTCCAGTTATACTTTGTGGAATAATCTAATTATCTATCATGAGTAAACATTGATATAATGCAAAAATCCTTCAAATTCTGACATACGCCGGTATTAAAATGGACAAAAATGGCTAGTGTGTGTATGGTATGGATAATGATACCACATCTTGGCTGGAAAAAACAGGATATTTAACGATGGAAAAAAAGTATATTTTTGAAAATTGAAAAAAAAGTACAAAAAAGGACGTTTTATTAAAAGCGGACGAGAAAAATGCAAATTAATCGTCACTATTTGCAGCAGCGTAAAACAGACATTGCTCCAGCACTAACATTTTGCGACTTTTTAAAGTAATTATATTTTTCTTGGCTTGCCATATTGCGAAGAGAAGCGCTGGTTGTGTTTTTAGCAACTCGTGAAACTCCAAGCAATTATAATCCAAATTATAATTCACATTAACGGTCAAAATGGATGTTTGCATTGCCATCTGCAAATTGGCGCTCCCGACTTTCTAGATTACCCACAAAAAAAAACACGGTCGACAGGTGCTGACAAGCCCGGAAAACAAAGAACATATTCGACAAGCAGCAAAAATTCAGTGACAGACACATGATGAACGTCCATGTGCTGAAAGACTTCAACGCAGCGCTTTATCAGTGCTTTTGGCATTCGTTCAATTTTTCTGGCACAACGTAGCTGTTAATGTCATTGAAATGATCGAATACTTTAGATGAATATTGATAGCGATCGAAATTTAAAAAAATTTAAAAAAATTTAAAAAAGTAAAAATGTAGGAAAATGACAAAAAAAAATAATTAAAAAAAGTATGAGGAAAAAAAAAGTTTATCAGCATTGAAAAAAAGGGTGATATGGTACGCCTATGGACACAAATAAAAACATATACATATATACAAAATTTTGTTGAGTTTTGCTTCAAATCATTAATAAAAAAATATATATATAAAAAAAAAAAAACAAAAGAAACATAACTCCCAAAAAAATCTCTAAGTATATGATACTTTCATTATTACATATACATACATATCAGCACAACGCACCCCGTCCTCTGATTTGGAGGGTTTATAAAGCTTGCAATTTCGTATTTTATAAAAGAAAAAAAAAAGAAAGAAAAAAAAACTTTTTTTGAAGGCTCTTTGGGCGAAGTATGATGAAACAATAAAGTTTATTATTCACAAACCAGAAGTTTGGTTGATTTTCGTAAAATTCACAAACTTTTTTTTCTTTTTTTTTTATGCAAAAACACTTCGAAAAGATTATCAATATTTTTATACTAACTGCTCATACGGGAAAACTTAATTCTGAATGAGTTTATATTTCATGATGGTTTCTCCGTGGTTTAAACTTTATTTAACTCCCATTGAAACTACGAAAAAAGTAGGGCGAAAATTTCGTTTAGAAAAGGAAGGAAAAAAAAAAAAAAAAAAAGGAACACATACCAAGTTGGATAAAGTTTTGAGTACATATAAAGCCTACTTAAACTTAAAAAAAAAAATCCATATATTTAACTATGGTTTATTTGATTCAGGTTCAGGATAAATATAATGGTCGGATGGGGTAGGTTTTTTTTCTATAACTAGAGTTGTGATGTTTAAAATTTAATTTTGAATTGATTTTCATTGTTTTTTATTTAGCGATATTGAAGCAACAAAATTCTATTAAATAAATGTCATTCTTTGCAGTAATAAAATTACCTAATAATTGAAATTAATTTTTTTTAGAACATGAGTGACGATCTAGAACAAATTTTACAGTCGTTAATTATACTTTGTAAACTTTTAATTGAGTTCTAATTTAAGTAAAAACCGCGTGCTCTCTCTGGCTGATTGTTAGCAGTGTCACAGAGCTTTAAAACCCACAATTTGTTAATAGGCAAATTATATTGTCAGTCCATGAACAACAATCTTCTATCGAAAATAATTAAATATGGCGCGGTATGTTAAACAAATATGGCGCGGTATGTTAAATAAATATGGCGGTATGGACGAAATACGGTCAAATTTTTTGAATAGATAGATATACCCTAAAGACAATTGATTCATTATTCAAAATATAAGCATAAATTAAGCGTATTTGGAGCGATTAATGAGAAATGGTATGAATTAGACTAAACTAGAAAGAATTAGACTAAACTAGAATTAATTAAAATCAACTAGAAAGAACAAACATTTTGTTTACATAGAATAAACTAAAATGAAATAGAATTATCTAGAAGTACTTATCTAGTATAAAATAGAATTAAATAGAATTATCTAGAAGTATCTAGAAGTATCTAGTATAAAATTGAATTAAATAGGATTATCTAGAAGTATCTAGTATAAAATAGAATTAGCTAGAATTAAATAAAATTATCTAGAAGTATCTAGTAATTATAAACTAGAATGAACTAGAATAAAACACAATTATCTAGAAATATCTAGTATAAACTAAAACGAAGTATGTAGAATAAACTAGAAGTATCTAGTATACGTATAGATTAGAATAAAATTTAATTAGCTAGAATTAATTAGAATTATCTAGAAGTATCTAGTATAAAATAGAATGAACTAGTATAAAATACAATTATCTAGAAATATCTAGTATAAACTAAAACGAGAGAGATAGAAATAGTAGAGTATGTAGAATGAACTAGAAGTATCTAGTATACGTATAGATTAGAATAAAATTTAATTAACTAGAATAAATTATTATTATCTAGAAGTATTTAGTATAAACTAGAATTAGTTGGAAAAAACTCGAATGAAACATAATTATCTAGAAATATCTAGTAAAAACTAAATTAACGTCTGTAGAATGAACTAAAATTAGCTAAAATAAACTTGAATTTAATAGAATTATCCAGACGTATCTAGTATAAACTAGAATTAGCTGGAATAAATTCAAATGAAACACAATTATCTAGAAGTATCTAGTATAAACTAAAACAAAGTCTGTAGTGTGAACTAGAATGAACGAAAATTATCTGAAATAAACTAGAATGAACTAGATTTATCTAGAAGTATCTAGTATAAACTAGACTGAACTAGAATTAGCTAGAATAAACTAGAGTGAAAGTAGAATTATCTAGAAATATCTAGTATAAACTAAGAATGAACTAGAATAAATTAGAATAATCTACAATAGAACTACATAGAACTGCATAGAATCGCTTTAGATAGATTTTTCAATAGATTTTTTTCTGTACTTTTTTTTATGATGTTGATTCACTGTTTCTATAGTTTTTTTTAAATGAAAGATACTCGTCCATAGAGAGAGAGAGACCAACAAAGAATGCACTAAGCTTACGGAAATTCATTTTCTATGTACTTAATTCAACTTTATATTACAGCAGAGTTACAGTTAGTTGAAAATGAAAGGATCACAAAAAGAGATATGAACTAATAAGGATACATTCGGTGTAATTTATGTACAAAAAAAAAAAAAATCTATTTAGCTCTATAAATGTTTTACATTTTAATTAACAAAAATACTTCAAAGCTAAATCTATTTCAAAGAAGCCTTTAAAATAAATTGTACAGAGATTTTCAATCACTTTGGCATTTTCTCAAACCAGAGTCGTTTTACAATTATATTGATGCAACTCTTTACGCTGGATTGGTATGTTCTCAAAACTCAAAAATGTTGTTTCTCAATGAATCCTTTTATATCGAAACTTTCAATGAAACTTTTTACAGTATCTATGTATCTATGTACAGTGTCTATGTATATGTAGGTCGGTATCTACGAGTATATATACTAAAATCATGTTTTGCTCTAAATTTTAGTTGGATAATATATAAAGCTGCAGTTAACCTATATATTTGATGGTGGTGAAACCAGCAACCATTTCGTTTTGTCATTGATGTTTTGTACGAATATATAGAGTAAAGTAAAGTATCCCGATATAGAATATACTAGAGGACAAACATACTTTTTGTTCAAATTTTCACTTTAAGCTTTTCTATTATTTAGGTTCCTGTGGGATTGTAGAACTTTTTCCAAAATTAAATTTAGATTTTATTTTCTTTTAGCAAAACTTAACTCAATGACAAAGTATGTTGGTTAATTTTATGTTGAGAAATAGGATGGGATATGGGAGATTAAAAGTTAATTTAAGAGGACAACTACAACGTAACTGTATTGTAACTATTTTTGCACCTTGCAGTCTTGTTTCAGTCGGGCAATATCAAAACTACAGAACACTTTATTTGTATAGGCATGAAAAACATGTAGCCACATTTTCTCCGAAACGGTTACAACAGGGTTGCAAAAAAGTTTCTTTGTCCATCAAATGGTTGCTTTTGGTAACTAGTTTTTAACTCTAATTTTTTTAAGTTTTTTTTTTTTATTCTATTAAATTATAGTATAAGCATGAAAAACATGTAGCCACATTTTCTCCGAAACGGTTACAACATGGTTGCAAAAAAGTTTCTTTGTCCACCAAATGGTTGCTTTTGGTAACCAGTTTTTAACTCAAATTTTTTTAAGTTTTTTTTTTTTTTTATTGTATTAAATTATTATTTAAATTATATTTCCATCGGCACCTTTTTATCATCTTGAACAGAATGCTAACTCTAACCACAACTAACGTAACCTAACAAATTATGAATTAAATATAAGCAAGCACTTGACACTTGTCATTGGTTTTTTAGTATGCCCGTACTTTGTCGTACGGTAAATGTTCATTCATTCTCTTGTTTCCATTTTACAACGTTCAGTTTTAATGGAAAATGAGAGGAATTCATGAAGGAAAATTGGTTTATTTAGTAAATTAATGTGTATTAATAGAATTTCTTTAAATAAATAATATTTTCCATCTATTCGGCAGGTATACTTTAAAACAATAGACAATTTATCATAATTATGGTTAAATTCTATTCGATTCCCTATAATTGAAATTATTTCTCATATAAATTCAATTTTTCCTGTACAAATAAAATTTCTTTTTTCTTTTTTTTAACCTCATTTTTTATGCTTTTTGTATGTGCCTTCTTGAACATATATGGATGTATCTATGTATACCTATGTATATAGAATTGCTGCTTAAACTAACATATCATAATATGCATTTGATGCATAAAACATTCAGTTTAAATATTTGTTTATGGTTAGAGCTATTTTTCTGTACACAGCAGCAGAAAAAAAGCTCTATAATATTATATGTAGATGTAGATGAGAAGAGATAAGTTTGAGTATGTTTTTCTGGTTATAAGCTTATAATGTGCAGTATATGTAGAGCCTTATTAAGGTTTTTTTTCCCCCTTTTTTTTCTTTTTTTCTTCTGCTATTGACACAACTAGTTTAAAATAAGTTTGAATGTGCAATTATAAAATAATGTTTGAGCTTATAAAATGGTTTTGAAAAGGTTTTCAAATTGCCTTAAGCCTTTCAATTGTTATGTGGAAATTTTTTCGTTTTTTCGTTTTTTTTTTTTTAACATCATAATTTCGTTTTTAAATAAGCGTTCCATTAAGAATAGAACTTAAGAACCGGTTTTTAACTCTTATGTTAAATTAAATTTAAATAACTTGAATATAATGGAATTACGTCACTCTTTTACAATTGTACATGTGGACTATGCACAGTGATTGTATAAAAAAAAGGAACATACAAGGCACAAATAACGGTAGTTTTTGAAAGCTTTCACTTGAGAATCACTTTGAGAATTTCTATTGAAAAGATATGTAGATATCTATCGGACTCTATCAAATGTAAAATACAGTAGAATCTCGCAAACTCGAACAGAATAAATCAATCTTTGTTCGGGGTTTTCCAAAGTATAGTAGATACATATATTACTTTAAGCAAAAATATGGAGTCAACAAAACTGTTACGCGATTTTTTTTCTAGGAAATTCAAAAGTTGATAGAAATGTTGTTCTCTCCAAAGATACTAGTACTATGCCAGTTGGAGTGCTAATAACTAACTAAGTAAAATATAAAAACCGGCAGTAAAATGTAAAACCCGAAAGTATAATACAGAAACCGGAAGTAAAATACAAAAACCAGAAGTAAAATACAAAAACCGGAAGTAAAATACAAAAACCAGAAGTGAAATATAAAATTTCAATTATATTATAATGGGGAATATAAAAAATTAGACGAAAAATATATTTTACAATTTGCTGAAAATCTTAAATTTTCTTTAT
>JANSTT010009124.1:0-25813 GCA_026745375.1 Platyura marginata | reverse complement strand
TCTACATTTCGACTACCTTTCGAGTAAATGAATTGTTTATATCAAAATTAGGTGAACACTGTACCACAGCCTTCCCTATTTTTTGTCCGATTTGCTCCAAAAACAATCTTACTCTAGGACTACATAATAAACTGTCAGCTTTCTAGCTTCAGCCGTTTAGCCGGAATCTTGATCACGGACAGACGAACTGACGGACGGACGGACATGCATATTTCGACTTAGAGTTTCACGAGAAAGACAATGGTGTTGAAATTTTTTTTCTACGAGTATTAAGGGGCGTTACAAACTCAGTACCAAAGTTATAATACCCTTGATTAACATCATATAAATAGCATATGAACGAACAGACTCAATCATACAGAATATACATATGTATATAAGTGAAGTACCTAGAATGAAACTCTGTATTACACTTTAAAATGATAAATTTAGGCCACCATCAATTAATAGTCATTAATAACATTAAAAATTTAAATAACAATTGAACATTATCACTTCTTAGTCAAAAGAAGAAAGAAACGAAGAAGAAGCAAACAAAACAAAAAAAAACAAAAAAAACCAAAATGAAAGTTCTGCAAAATAAATCACTAAAATGTCACCAAAAATTTGTATTTGCTAAATTGAACCTGTATCACCATACGTATTTATAATAATAATAATAATAATAAATTAATAAATTGACTGAAAAAGAAAGCAAAGGGATTTATGAAGTATTAAATGAACACATTAAAATTACCGGTTCTTCTCAGAGAGGTTCTGCGGTGTTAGCCGGTCATTTCTGATGAGAATCGTATATGTAGAATGAAAGATACACCGAAGCAGAAGAAGAAGAAGAAGAAGCAGAAGGAGGAGTACAAAAAAAAACCATGGTACTTTTAATCAACATCAATTATGTTATGTCAACAGATGAATTTATATTCAACTTCGATTGCATTTTATTTATAACAAAACAATAATGATTGTGAACAACAAAAACAACCAAACAACACAAACACAAAAAACCACAAAGAATTCTTGAATAAATTTGTATACACTTTGGAAACATATGTTGTGAAGAATGAAAGATGAGTCTTTGGCGAACCGTTACCTCTCTGAACTGAAGACCAATCCAAGTCGGTAAGTGGGTCAGAAGCAACAGGTTCTAAATATATATATATAAAAAAAAAAAAAAGTCTCATCTTGTGCACATAAATTATGGTTTAATAGTGAAAAGGCTTTTTCGATGCACTAAGAGTCGGTTGGTATTATATGATTTTTGTTGTTGTATTTGTTGTTGCTGATGCTTCTTTATCTTTTATATGCTACAGCAAGGAGAAGATGGGTGTACTGGAAATGTGCATCACAGTACGTCATAAATGTGTTATTTCCAAAGAATCAACTTTATTCACTAAGACTGGTGCAGTGGTAAGACCGTGTGTATGGCGTTCCATTATGTCGCTGCCTTTAATCTTTTTAATTAACACATTTTTAATTCAATTCCATTGGAGAACATTACATACAATAAAGAATTATATAATCAGGTAAATACTTGTAATGAGTTTTTGTTTAATTAAAATCGTGTCTTTTCTTTCTTTTTTTTGTATATCGACAGTTTCCGCTTATATGAGTCCGAAATGGAACTTTTTGTCCATAATTAAGACAATTTAAAGGCAAAGCAATTACTGAACATGCAATAAGATAACGAGCAGACAATTGGAAATGATGGACCGACAGATTTTAAATAAAGGCCTCTTAATCTCGATTAATACAAGCCTCAGTTTTAATTTGCATGTAGTCTCGAGCATAGGCGTCCGTTGACTGAAATTGTTGGGGAGGTACAAAATTTTGTGTACGCAATGCAAAAATTAACTCTCTAAAGAACCTCACTCTTTAAATTACCTCAAGGCCTCGATTTCCGTTTTTAATTGGTTTCGCAGAAAGCCACCGCAAATCGAAATAATTTAGATGATTTAAAATTAAAATATTTCAAAATTAAGATAATTCAGAATTCCGACACTTCAAAAATCAGATACTGCAAAATTCAAATGATTCAAAATAAAGATAATTCAATTTTGAATTATCTGAATTTTGAGTCACTAAAATCAAACATAGGATAACATTTTAATGAATCAATTAGACGAGAATGAATTCACAAACATAAATAAAAATTCAGATGATTTGAAATTCAGATATTGAAAAATTCTTTAACGGAAGGGCTAAGTAACTGAGCATTTCTTTGATAATTTATGCAAAATAATTACGAAATTCATTTATTATATCATTAAATTCATTATTGATACATATTTCAAAATTTGAAAATATCGGATTCTTAATTTATGTGAATTTAAAACTATCTGAATTTTAATCTACATAATATAACTTTTGAAATGTCAGAATTTTGAATTGTCTGAAGTTTATTTGTCTAAATTTTGATTATCGGAAGGAATATTAAATAACTTATATTGGACAATAACTAGAGAACTGTCGCTACTTTTCTGGCTCCAAATATTAGATCAGAATACTTCGTTTTTTGTTTTAAGTAAAAATGGTTTTTATTCAAATAGAGAAACATGTTGGGGGACACGTGAAAATCTAAGGCATATTTAAGGGAAAATTTGGAAAATCTGTACAAAAACATTTTTTTTTTCGAATGCTAAGATTTCAGGTCATTCGTATAGAATTTTAAATGTATTTCCAAACATTTACTATGGAACGCCTAAAAACGGCTTAAACTCCGATCAAAAAATTAAATTTCATTTTGAAACATACTATACATCTTTAATTTGGGGAAGATTCTGTCATATTTTTGGTCACTTTTTATGATACTTTCTGTATCATTTTATAGATCAATGTAGATCTAGACCACTTTGAAGCTTGACATTTTTCCTTACAAGGACTAATTACATTTACGTACTGTTCTTTTGATAGAATTCGTCATAATATTTTTATTACGGCAAATAATTTGAAAATGTCTGGACATTGTAGAAATCCAGTACACTGTCAAAAAATAATAAAAAAAAACCTTACAAGATGAAGTCAAAGAACTGGAAAATTCTTCTTCGGGGTCAAAACAAGTAATTAGAGAATTGTAGCAATATTTAGTGTAATATAACATGGATATAAATAAATCTTATAGTCATAAGACGAATCGCCGACAAGCTATAATAGTTGCATAATTTTTAAGTTATTAGCTCTGTATGCGTACCAAAGTCATCAATAAAAGTCTTAAATGCACAGCTTGGCGCGTTCATTTCAAATCCAACAATGTCAAGATTTTTTTTTTCACCCGTCTAAAATTACCATCCTATTCTACCTAAGGCGTTACATGCATACGAAACATTATACATTAAATGATACGTATTTACACGTACGTACATATATATACGTTAAACGCATCATGTACAAAAGATAGGCATTGTGAGTACTTTTTTTTTGTAAAATTTATTATTTTGCCACAATTTGCATTACACCATCAGGATTTGTGTCGGCTGCCATATAAATAAATAAAAAAAAAATAAAAAATAAAAATATGCTCAGCAATTACTCTTATCTTATATCATCACTTAGGAGGATGTTTTTGCTGGCTGGCCTGACACTTTCAATTAATTTTCAAGATTTAAAATTGCCATTTTTCGCATAATACAAAACGTGCACGGGCCATAATTTTTCAATTAGCCACTCTTCGACGATGTTATGAAACATTATTCTTTTGAGATATATACATGCATAGATTGATTATGACATTTCAAATTTGATTTTAATGTGCACGCAGTTTGTCTATATATGTAGCTACTAAGTATACGTACAAGACAAGATATTGTACATAGATTTCAATAAACAAAACAAAAAAATGTTTAAATAAATAAATCACTTTTACTCTGTCACCGTGTTACTATATAATTCCAGTGTTCATATGGCAAAGGAACAAACACCTTTTAAAGTGGCTGGGTAAGTACACTTTCACTTTCAATTTTTTTAAGACACATTTTTTTTTTGTTCGCTGGTACTTGTGCCGTACATGCATGCGAATTTTTTTACTTCGGTTTTTGTTTTTTTTTTATATATATTTTTGCATAATTACGTACTCGCAATAATATATTAATGGACAGGCTATACAGTGCAAAATAAGTATAATAAGACGTATAGTTAGGTAAGCGATAAGATGAGATAAGTTTGTCTTTTCTTTTAAAAGAAATGTATTGTAAGTGAAATGCAAAGGAATACATCACATTGAAATATTACTTTCACACAAAAACTATAACATTATCTAATGATCTAATAAGAAGACCAAATTGATTCCTGTGGTCAATAGATCAACGTATTAACCGAAGAGACAGCTGGTGAGCTGAAGTTACCTAACAAATATGGTTAAGATCCGTTAGACATGTATAAGTATGTACATATAATAAGCACTGCTTGAGCAGAGGTCAACGTTACCAATTACGCGATTTTGAAATCTATAGCGATATTTTTCGTTGGCCTACCCAGAAATTATGCAATCTTAGTTGTGGTTAGTACCTACCTATATGTTTTCGATACACCTTAATATTCAGCGAATTAAATAAATTTGCTAATTATTTTGTAAGACTTTGAATTTATTAAATATTGACCTGGAGTTACCTTCAATTTGCAATTACAGATGAGGAGAAATAGTTTTGTTCACATTTTACCTTACATATCCGTTAGATTTTTGATAAAAATACCTTAAAAAATTCATAATTCCGAGGTTTTCATTATTCAGAGGTAGGTACTTCGAATATATATTAGGAAAAAAATATTTAGCTGACCGTCCATCAATATGGTCAGACATTTCCATAGAAAACAGATTCAAAAATATCATATTAGTAAAAGTTTTTTTAAAAATCGGGAGATTCGAATTTAACCTCGAGATTACCCGTAAATTAAAGCTGAGTAATTTACGAATCGAATGATGTATAGATGGTCGGGTATATGTTGTCTTTAGTATTTGAATTTTGAATTTAAAAAAATTAATTAAAAAAATGTAATTCGGGAAAAAAAGATTTTTTGTTGAAATTTTCCTAATATTCCCTTACCTAGACAATACTAGAATCGGGTGTAGCCAATGATTACTTTCTTACTGATTTCTTTTTAAATTCCCATTTCCGTATTTATTTCAAATAGATTCTATACGATTTCTTACAAAATTTGATTCTATACATACATATATGGTTTTCCATTTACATTGTTCCTCCACGTTTTTGTGCCACGAAGAAAACTTGTGCACGAATTGAAATTCTTTAGATTGGCAATAATTTATTCCAATCACAGTTTTAAATTTTGCTTTCATTCTACTTCGGATGATTTAAAAATTTTTCAAAACTCACGTAAAACTTTTTAACGAAAACCTTAAAGATGAATAGCTTCAAAAACGTCTTGATGCAATTCGAGCATGAATAAAAAAGCTTTATCGGAATACATACGGCCACTTTCAATCTATATTCATATAGAAATTCATTGAATATACATTTTTCCTATAGCCAATTTATCGCCATATTACTTATATACTATTCATTTGATTCTAAAGAAGTATAGGGAAAATAGTGCAATTTACGTTTAAAATGTATTATTATGACTGTTGCACTTGCACAATTTTACGTTCGACAAGCAAAAGCGACATTATTGAAGCAAAATATTTTTATTAAAGCAATTTTTTTTTCTCTCTCTCTATATATTTGCTCACGTCTGTTACATATTTATGTACATATCGAAACGTTTCGTTGACTCACATGTCATATATAATTTAATAAATAGCGGCAATGTATTCAATATATACTTACAAAAATGCTTCCATTGTGCTGTTAAATCTCTTATTCCAACATGATATGCCATCGAGAATTTATATGTTAAAATAACTTTCTACAGGTTACATAAAAAGAAGATTGATTATCAGAGAACAAGCACCAGGAGGGAAAAAAACCATTTCCCCCCCAAAAGAAAGAAAAAAAAAAACAAGAAAAAAAAACAAAAAAAAAGCCAACGACGATTATATTTTGCAAATTCGCATTTGTATTACTTTCCAAAACAAAAGCAAAACCAAAATACAATCATCGTGGACATACACACAAAAAAAAACCATGATTGACATTCGGTATATTGGTAAACATGTGTCTCATTAAAAAACCAATGTGTTTTGGACAATTGCAAAGAACTCGTATACTCGTTTGGAAATGGTAACTGGTTGGCATTATGTTCTGGAAATTTCGCATTTAAATCAAAATTGCCATAAATAAAAAAAAAAAAAATTTTTTGTGTCCATATTGATTGAAATGAAAGGTGCAAATAAGTGCCTATACTAAATTGTAACTAATAGGTTCGAAACTAGTTACAATTACGTGCACAAAATGTTAATATGTAGTAACCAGAAATAAATTATTTTTTCTTTTCTTATATAAGTAGTATACTAATTAATAAATACGTAGAGTCGTAGATATGTATTTAAAATATAAATAACTACAATGTAATTTTATAAAAGAGTTGAAATTATGATCAACACTCAATCCACAATTTAGCATCATATCAATCCATGCCAGCCCCTAACACTTTTAACTGACCTAACGAAAAAGTAACTCAAATTCACAAAAAAAAACTATTTTCAAGTTTAATTGAGGCGCCATTAATTTGTTAAAAAGTTCAGATCAATTTTCAAACTTTTACTTCTAAACAATCATAATTAGCACGTTTGCATGCAGAGTTAAAAGATCGCGTTAGAATCGAGTTGAAACAAGGTTGAAATTCAATTCGCGTTTATATGACACCATATTTTAACTCAACCCAGCAAAAAAAAGTAGAGTCGAGTCGAGGAATCGAATCAATCCTGTTTCGACTCTACTCGCGTTTATATGATAATTCAACTCTGCATGTAAATGATTGATCCTGTAGCTAAGAACCTAACTATATGATGCCCGTATATTATTACAAGAAATATGTCCCATGTTATATCTCTGTGTCAAATTTATTTCTGTGTCACTTCTTTCTAAGTTGAACGAAAATTAAAATTAATAAGTGGTAAGGATAGAGAGGGAGAGAAAGATATAGATCAGAAAAATGGTCAACAATTTTTAAGATTCATAGTGTGTGTGTTGTACACGAGAGCCATAAAAAAATTATAAAAAGGATTTATGGGTGGTTTTTTGGTGTGAGATTTAATTAGTGGAACTTGCCCCCCTCCCAAAACTGCTTCAAAAATTTAAAAAAAAATCCGTCAAAACTACGTTTGTTTATAGGAAAGTAATTGTGGACATTTTTAAAAGTGACATCATTTTGTACTTTCTTAATACTACTTTCTATATTACTTTAAATTTGCAACATTGATTAACTCTTTCATGTTATAAATATATAGATCTTAAAGGGTAAAAAAAATGTTTGGAAAAATATTCTAAAAATTTAAAATAATATAAAAATACAACTGTCCCTCGATTTACGCGGTAACCGTGTAAATCGAAACCGCGTAAACCGAGACACAGCACTTATATAAAACTAAAGGATAGCTTCAAGTCGTATATATAAGCATAACTACCATGTAAAAATGTAAACAGTTTGTGCTGAAATAAAGATTGGTTGTTCTTTAATGCTTAGTTACCAAGCCTGAAGCCTTGTTGTGCTATTTAGGCTGCAAAAGACATAAATTTTCAAGATAACTCGAAATTGGTTTATTTACAAAATTGGAAATACGGAAAATATAAAATTGAAAATACGGAATTGGTTTATTTACAAAATCTACTACATTATAATGACGCCAATATTCAACACAACGTCACGCAGTGCACTGTACGTACATATATGTACTAAATGAGTGCGTTTAATATAAAATCATACTATTTTTTTTTTTTTATTTTTTAAACCGCGTAAATCGAGTACTGCGTAAATCGAGGGATTGCTGTACAAAGTTTCAAAAGATTATCTTTAGTATTAAAAAAGTTCAAAATTGTTTTACTACAAAAACAGTCAAGATGTTCGTCGAACCGCCATATTTGTTTTTATTTTCTTCTATCAAAATGACCTTTAAAAATTGTTCCATAAATAATAATCCAGAAATCGAACCTAGGACCTTTTAGATTACGCGTCCAATATAACCTATCATCAATATGGTTCTATATTTATAACGATGTTTATATTTGATTAAAGAATAAACAAAATTTACGCCATCATTCTTCCATTTGTAAAAATGGCCACCGAAAAGTTTTATATAAACTTCCAAAATTAAACTAATAAAAATCGATTTAATGTGCTGAGAATATTTAACAATAAGAAAGAAGAAGAAAAAAAGAAATAAAAATTCTTGACTTTATAAGCTCAATTTTGAATCAATCTTATGAAATTATTCACAAAATCCTAATTTTCTAATTCACTAAACATTCGTCATTCATTATTAACATTTTAAATAATAAGCTCTCGCTCATATCGATAATCTTCACACACAAATCTGTATATAATATTTTATTGCTGAAAGCTGTAATGATTGAAATTGACAAGACAATTTTTTTTTTTTTTTAATTTATTTATTTGCCGGTTATTATTGTGCCTTATAAGAAAAGAAAAAAAAAACTACTTTTAGTTTATTATATACCAGACAGACAAAAGCGGGTCTATCAAACGGACATGATCGGATTAAATTTTATTAATATTATAGAGAGGCAATTTCAAACAAAACTTTTTGTGTTAATTTAGCGACTAAAATTAACGGACAAACTAAAAAATGTTCCAAGGAATTTGCTTAATATTGCATATTAAGTAATAATTGAGATTATAATATTATAGTTCCATAAGGATTAAATAGTAATTATCTCGAATATTAATTGAATCTACAATATAATGTAAATTATACCGAATCTATATCTAATAATAAGTTAGATGTTGGAGCGCGTGGTTTTATTGAAATTAAATTTTAGATTGAAATGTTCGTTTAATAATGGCTGTACATATTTTGTATATTAGTTTGTAATATTGGATAGATTAATTAATTATTGATTTTGGTGGCCAACGTAAAAAAAATGTCTGATGATGTAATTAATATGAAGAAAAAATAGAAATTTTGGTGATTTTTTTTTTAATTGGATTGAAATAAAAAATAAATATATTTTTAAGAGAATTTCCATGAGCTTTTAGAATAAAAAATAAAAAATATTGGTTGTCCTGAAAAATAAAAAAAAAAAAATTAAAAAACTTGTGATAAAATAAGTCAAAAATGAAAAAAATTAATTGTTTGACCTAATTTTTCGGTAATTCACGAAGTAACCTTAAAATACCCACATTTATCTATAAAACAATTCATATATCGATGGCTTGTATTCAATACTGTCTATCTTCAAAAACACAATTATTCAGGAGAAAAACAAATTAATTATGTAATTGTTCAAGTATGAAATTGCAAAAACAAAACAAAACGTGTAGAATAGATGGCTTATATACAATACCCGCTAACTCATTTTTATGCACTTTTTAGGAATCAGTAAAAACTAAAGTTGTTTCGTATAGCGGATGGTCAAACATTCCAAAAAAAAACGAAATTTTTAAAACAAACTTTTTGTGATAATTTTACCAAAGGTGTAGGGTTGCATAAACATTAATTTTATCCAATAAAAAAAACTCGATAAAAATGAGTTAACGGGTATTGTATATAAACCATCGATATAGTAGATAGTTGTGTCCACTATTGCATTCACAAATAAACATCGTAAGTAGATAGACAAATAACGAAAATGATTAAAAACAATAGTCCTGGAATTGATTTTTTAATTCGAAATGAATATCATGTATGTGGTTGTGGTCAGTGAAGAGTTTGCCATCAAAAACTCATTTTCGTCAAACTTGGAGATAGACAATATTGAATATAAGCCCTCTCGATAATATGAAATTCTGTTAAATTATTGAATAGATATTGGAATATTAATTAGAATATGTACCAAGAAGTGCCAAGTGCACTATCGCTAAGAATGACTTTTTTGAAAAAACAAAAAAAAATTAGAGTCAAAATATACTGAACTAAACAGTACAAAAAAAGTAAGATTTCATTTGAGATAAGGATTTCCTTTTTCTTATCAGTTCGACGATTTAGGCATAGATTTACCAAATATTTTTAAGGAAAATCTAAAGGGATGTATCAGAATTTTCTTAGTAGCTTATAATTAGAAAAAATTTTCATTACAAAAATGGCAGATCTATTAACAAAAAAATTTTTTTTGGTCTCATTACGTGAAAAAAACTGAACTTTTTGTGGAAAGAAAAACAAATTTTCGAAAATAATGTTAACTAACTTCATAAAATGTCTACTATTAGACAGAAGAATTATTTTTAAAGACTCACCAGGTATTTTGAGTGTATCCAAAAAAAAAAAAATCTGATAAGATAGAAATCTTTTGGTTAGTGTTAAAAAAAAAAAAAAAACAAAAACTTTACAGTTGACCCAAAAAGGAATCTTTGTGAGAACCTCATATTTCTTTCTTATCCAATCTCGGCACTTGATTGAAATTGATACTCTACATTATATTGGCCAATATACTTTCAAGATCGATCTGATTGATAAATCAACGTATAATTCAGTATACGCTACACCCAACATCAATAAAAACTTAAATTATCGTTCTCAATTTTCTTGATAATCTTGACAGAAACTATTTCTGTAATATTATACTATAAGATAAAATAGACATCCATAAAATATACCAACAGAAAAGACTTCTTGTTGTAATAAAACACACTATAGAAAATAACGTATTACCCGAAGCATCAAAAATAAAAAAAAAAAAAACAAAAACCATGGCAATAACATCTTTTAAACAAAAATAAAACGAATAATTATTGGTACCACTCCGATGTACACATACAAAAGATGTTTTCATTTACAAAGCACCGCAATTTCTAATTAAAAAAGAAAAAAAAAAAAAAAAGAGTTCTACTCAATTGAGCACCTTATTTATTATGTTCCAACAATAAGTGTGAGAACCGCAAGTAATTTCGATTGATCTTATTTAAAAACGACGTATACACGCATATTACGATAAACACGATGATTTGTTCATTTACGATCGATTTTCGATTAGCAATATTGTTCGAATCCACATTTTGAAAAGATGCCTTTAGTTATACAGAGATGGAAAACCATTTTTTCTTCTTTTTTTTTAAATTTCTTACTGTAATATCAATTTTTATATTATGTGGTGGTGAATCTTGGAAATTATTGATCAGTAGAACAAAAAAAAAATTAATAAATTCAATTTCGTATTTTGCTGGTTTTTTGAAAAATGAGAAAATATTTTGAAAATTTAAAATATTTCCAAAAACCACCATTTGTTTTTTAATTTCCAGAATTTTTTGATTAAAAAAAATTTTGTAGGTCTAAAAATTGTCAACATAAAAAAATAAAACAAAAGAAAATTTCAATAAAACCAGCTTAAAAATTAATTTAATTATTGTCTTAAGTTTTTTTTTAAATTTATTTTTAAAAAATTATGCTAACAGTACAAAATAGAATGAAATTTTTACTATATATCTGTTGAACTATAGCACAAATAACAAACGTTGCACGGGTGTCAAATTAAAAGGCGTAAAAAATACTGGGGGTAAAAAAAAACACTCAGCTAATTAAATGTGGTTGCGGGTGCCCAATTTTTATAAATTTCTTAATAATAGAATAGAATATGTATATATCCTCCAGTATTATTATTGTTTCATTACACACGCACAACACTAATTTTACACCACTGTCCTAATAAGTCGATGTACCTACATATTATTTTACATATTGTATTCATAATAATGGTAAGCTTGTACGGTCTTGTAGCTTCAATTATAAAATTATATTATAAAATATCTAAGCATTGCCTACAGTAATGAAACATCAATAAAACCATATAATATTCACCAACAAGCATTATATGTACATTGTACAAGTACATAGTGTACTAGGTACATAGGTTAGAAGATATTTTCTATAGGATTAAGATGCGTGAGAAAAAATGCTCATTATATATCCACAGACATCTTTTAGAAATATAGCAAAAATAAATGTAATGTAAGTACAGACAGAGTGTAGAGTAGGTACACATATCAAGATGTAATTGTATGTATAGTATGTAGAATGGGTACCTTACACTGACCTGGACTGTATAAAAAATGATCTTTCCAAAATTATACGATTAAGATTACGTATTTTGACAGGTCAACGTATTTATCAAGTCACTAATGGTAATTGTAATTAATCTTCTATATAATTCAACATACTTACATACCGAGTACCACTTACGTTTATAATATAAATGAACTATGAAATAATGCGGATATCTCTCGGCTGGATTCTAAGCCCACTACCGATTTTCATCAAGGCTGAATTATTTTTTTTGGGTAAATAGAAAATATAATGATCTGACCTTAGATAGAAAAAGTTCAGTCTTTCGATTATGCGATATTTATGAGAATCCACAAATGAATATTGGGATAGGTATTCAGAACATGTTAAATGCAATCACTTATTTATTATCTTGTTTTATAAGACGGAAAACATTTATCGTCTGAAATAAATGCCAAACGAATTTATTTTTTTTAATGAATATTACGATAGAAAAATATTTTTGCTTCCACAACAATTTTTGTGTGAAAAAAAAAAGACAAGACAATGTTTCTTGGCTGTAATCGCTCGCTCGATAAAGAAGGCGTTGAGCGTAGAAACATGAAATTTTTGGTTTATATATTTTTTTTTAATGAGTGTAAGGCAAGTGCAAATTAGCACCCATTCGACCCCCTTCCAAAGAAAACGTAATTTTTCGATGTTTCTCCAACAAAATGAAAGAATATCGAAAAAATTATGAAAAGAAAAAAGCTTTTGGTTTTTTTAGTGCAAAATTTCTTATAGGAATCCTCATTTAAAATTACATTAACCCTAATCCAACCAGGCTATTTTTACCTCGGTAAGTTGTGTCAGTAATTTTTATTTTTTTAATGGAAAAATGTGGAATGATAAATTACATGAAGGTATAAAGCCTCTGATCGGTAATATACATATTAATTGAGTAGGGGAGTTTTTAAAATGAAATATGTCTCAAAGACACATCTTTGTAGGATTAGGATTAAAATGACCCTATTTCTTACGTTTTTTATATAATTATAATTATAATTTAAAGAAAAAAAAGTAGAAATGCAGGGTTTTTTTTTAAGTGCATGAAATGGTTTCAAATTTTAAAAATGGTGGTTAACCCTTATACCACACCCTTCACCAAATTACTATAAAATTACTTTTTTCTTTGAATATGAATGGAAAAGGATTTGATTTTTTGATTTGCATAAAATGAAATCTAAATTTGTAAATGGTCGTTAACCCTTATAATATTATTATAAAAAACAATATTTTAAGTATTCGTAATGAATAACGTCGTTTTGAAATCGTAAATTAATTACTCTTATAGCAGACATTTTTTCATATATTCTATAGGTCGAGAACGTAATTCTATTTCCAATAAATACTAAACCAGTCTAATAATTCGTACACATATGGATCTTCTGAAGGAATTTCAAGAAAATAATTAAGTATTTAATCAGAAATTACTCCTCACACAACACAAACAATTTCAATCAATACATTTTTGCCATCGTACACACTGTCAGCATATTTCGAATTGACTTTGTTACTTATTTTGTATTATAAAAGTTAACTAATTGCCTATTATCACCATTAAAACTTTTCCTTTTTTTTTTTCTTCTTCTTTTTGTTTCGAGTAAAAGTATATTCCAATCAATGCAGAACAAACAAAGTAAGTAAATCATCATTTGAGCGGTTTTCATTATTGTCGACATTAATAATATTTATGTATATGTACGTAGAAACAGAACGATGGGAAATGGAACACGGTGGGAAAATCAAAAAAAAAAAAAAAAAGAAAAAAGAATGGAAATATTTTTCCACATTAATGGGCAGCTCGGCAACTTTAAACTTGAATATTTACTAAATTCGTGTAACAACGAATGGTTGGAATTTTTCAGAAATGATTAGTTGCAGCAACTGCTAACGAGCAAAATGTTCTGTGTTGGAAAAACTTTCCTCAAGTTGATGGTTTGAGTTTTTTTTTTGTTTGTGTGTCTTTTTATTAGCTTTCATCAAATTTATCCATGTTACATTGTAGCATTGTTGGTATTGTTGCGAATTTGCGATACCATTAATCTATCATGCGGTTGCACTTGTAAGGTAGATAGACAACATGTATGTAAGTATGTAATGTACTCGTATGTAGGTATGTATAATTGTTAGATACTCCGTACTATGTAATTACGGTGTTAATAAGAGAAATTTATTTGCATATTTAGCAATCACTTACATAGAGTTATACATATGTATATATCTTCTCTTAGTTAAAACTTATCAACTTATGCTTATGTTGAGTGATTGCTGCTTTGACATATTATTCAAGACAATTAAAGTTCCTCAAGATTTTCAGATGATGTTGACTTTGATATGGAGTACCCACTTTTGTGGTAAAGCTTTTTCGGGAAAACATTTTGATGTATCACCAGCGTGTGTGCGTTTATATAATATGTCATGAAATATGTGGTGTAACAAAACTAGGCATTAGCGTAGTGAATGTGCCATACTGAATACTTGTCATAAGTAAATAATTAATGAGCCGTATGTATACATATATGTAATGTAGGTATGTTGTAAATATATATATATACATATGTTTGTAATGGAATGTAATGTAATCTTAATATGCTCTTGTCATTCATTATTTTCAAACTAGTTTTTTGTTCGTCATACTCGCAGATTATGAGCATATTTAAGCGAACAGAAAAATTCCATATCCATAGTCACAAGCATATTATAACGTAATTTTTGTTTATATATATATGTATAATTTGTGACACAATTCAATGCGCTTAAAAATGAAAAAAAAAAAATTTTATTTCAATTTTTATTTTACAATAATTACTCTTGGTTGGATGACAACAATATCTTGTATTTTTAAAACTTTACAAATACATAAATGGCTGGCAATATTAACTTTTAATATACATTTGACTCAATAACCATGTACAGTACAATGTACATATATATGTACATACATACATAAGAAAATTTACCGCCATCATTCAATGCTAATGTTACTCTACTATTGTTTCTATTGCATTGTATTTTTACGTAAATGTTTTGAATTGAATGATACCAATCATCTACACTTACATATACCTACATTTGAAGTACGTGCATATAGTTACTATGATTTTACTTTGTGACCTTTACACAATAAAACCCCAAATAATTTACGATATACATATTGCAGACAACATAGTACATTTTGTCTCTAAGTGACGTCATGCGCAAAAATGAACAAAAATGGATATAATGAAGAATAACACAAACACACACACTTTTCAAAAAACTTGAAAATTAAAATTTGAATTACTTAAGGTCAAAGTTAGAATTAAGATTAAAGTAGAAGTAAAAATAATTCAAACACACACCCACACACTCTCAGACATAACCACTGCTACAACACCTCTTATCGCCTGAACACCAAATAACACGACCGCCGTGAATAACAACTCCACCCACCTAATGGGACTAAATACTAAAAAAGAATTTCTAAAGATAAATCTCGGCTAATGGGTAAGAAAGAATTTTAACAAATATGGGAGTTTTAAAAAAGGACTAAAATTATATATTATGAAAAAGGACTAAAATTATATATTTATTTCAATTTTGTCACGAAAAGTCCAGTTTTTGTCCTAAAAAGTAAGAATAAATTAAAAAAAAAACTAGGTTTAAATCGACCGATGCGTTTGAAAGGACTAAAAACAGGATTATCGTCAATAAGTCTGTAAGTTTAATTCTAACTTCCAGAAAAATGGAAAATTGGACAACATTCACCACCACACATCTCAACATAGACATAAGTAAAACTTGTAAGACATCGCATCGTCGTAAATAAATTTGTAATTATTTGATTATTATTAATAATATTCCAACTATACGAAATTAATTGTGATTGACAATATACAATATCTTAGCTTAATTGTCTTTAATTAAAAATTAAAACTAATCATCTTCACTTTGTGATTTCAGTTTGTAATAATGTTTAAAGGTCATTTTATCTATAAGTGGTTCCAATATCTACATATTAATATAAATAGAAACATTTAAGTAATTGGGTAATTACTACAAGCAATTACTTATTAAATAAATTTTTTTATTTTTATTGAATAATTATTTAAAACAAAAAATTAAAGTCACCAAAAAAATTCGATCAAAGATAACGACTTTATTATTATTAATGTCATGGCGAATAACTTCCAATAATATATATAAATAACGTTCCCGCAATAAGTTTTCGATCAATTAAACACAATAATACAAATATTTTGTCTTCCATTGAAAATAACCGAAAATACGAAGAAAAAAAAAATTCCGCAAAGCACCAATCAAATCGAAATCATTGATTCCTTTAATTTTGTCATAAATTTTTCGATGGCGGATTTATTATTATTATTATTATCTGTCGATTCGGTTTTTCGATATGTTAACCATGGTTCATTAAATTCAAAAATATTTCATGACATTAAACTATCAATAAAAAAAAAAAAAACTACAATGAAACAATGTTTTGACTAGATAGAAAACAAATGTTTTGGTTTAATGCACTTTAAAAGAATGAAATAATAGTGGTAAATAATGTGGTAAATAATATGGATTATAATTTTGTTGTCTATGCACATACACACACAAAAGGTATATGTACCTACAACAATTTTTTATATTTTTCATTTGCTCACTTTGCTCACAGCAGAAATATGAGACAAAAAAATTTACCCTATTTCTAATAATTTTTACTATTTCCTAATGTAACGACATAAAGAATATTAAGATGTCAAAAAATCAATTTCTAATTATTGTCGACAAACTATTTAGTACAAAAATAAAGATAATTCAATATTTAAATAATTTTACTACACCCCATATGAGCTTTTAATATAGAAATAGAAAAATTACTTCTTCGTTTTGTGTAAATTTCGTCGCAAACCTTATTAACATTAATTCAGTAGTAATAATTTTGCATTAATATTGTGGACCAGTTTGAGAAACAATTACAGTTAAAATATTAAATATTAATTAATCGAAACGCCACTGTTCACCAATTTATTCATGATGCCAGAAAAAACAATACAAGCTCAAAATTAAAGTAAAGTCATATATATAGAAATTGAAACAGCAAAAATGAAGAGGCGAAGCGTTAGAATTAAAAAAATTAAGTCATTTTGATGAAAAAAACCATTTGGACCTTAAAGGGTTAACATTTTCTAAAAATGAAAAATCTACCAAAGTATTTAGAATTAAATTTTGAAAACACTTACTATAGTAGCTTTTTGAAAATTCTTGATTCATGTTCAAAATATATGGACCTTAAAGAATTAACTTTTCCAAAAATTTTATTTGGCAAAAAATGCTACAAATTTAAAATAATATAAAAACACAAAGTTTCAAAACCATATCTTTAATATTTTGAAAGTTCAAAATTGTGTCACTTTTTAAATAATTGCCGAAAAAACGGCCGATGTTTGGAGCCACACCAAATTTCTTTCATCAAAATGACGTAAGTTTTTTTTAAAAAAAATAGTCTCATGATGATGGGATCAATAATTCTCACGCTTCGCCACTGCCAAAATGGCATCCCCTGTGAGGAGTATCTACCAGAAGTATACCATTAAATATGATAAAATAAAAGTAGGCGCATCTCTATATGTCATGTCTTAAAGATCAATTAAATTTAAATTATGCTCTTTATACATAGTTTTGAAGATAATTATATGCAGAAAGCGTACATATTTATGTTGTTTCTATTAATAAAAAAAAAATTTAAAATTTAAATTTGTTCACTTTTCGTATACATAGATAGAGGCAATACATATAATTTGAAATCATTCGTCTAACTGGTAAGAAATTTGCATTACAATACAAAAGCAACAAGTAAAATAATATTTATTTTCAATGCATCCAAATATAAAATAAAATAATGAACTTAGTGTATAAATATGGTACTCTGCGCATGCCTACGCATATGAATCAATTGATCATTGTTTGTAATGCCTACTATTTTTTTTTTTTTTTTTCGTTCTATGTATGGGCTTCGATCGTACCTACAATAAAGAAACGAAAAACAAATTTGTTTTTAATTAAAAATTGGGTCACACACTATTATTCGTTGTTTCGCAACAATTCCACGGTTAGTCAGTTACTTGTTGTACGTACATATATCGACTATGAGTAAACGAACAAATTCTATGTTACAATGTAACGCGAACCAATAATATTGGAATAAAAATTTGATCACTATCTCAGATCGTATAAGCAAAGTACATTGCACTTGTTTCAATCGAGGTATTATTCTCTGTGATCGGTCAGTGTTCGACAAATAGTGTTTGGCGGATCGTTTTTTTTTGGTTAAAACCATTATAAAACATAAGATCACTAAAACCGAATTGTAAATATCGACAATTTGCTAATTTTACAGTGAACCTAACGGAATATACTGACATTTTCCTTCCCTGCCTCAGATTATCGCATCATTTCTAAGAGATTTTCCATAGAATGATCGCTAAGAATAACTAATAGAAAGAAATGACTTGCGAGTGATCTTGACAGTGATCCAGCCACTTACATACATATAACTTAAAGCAATTTAGATTTAAGTTAGCTATCGGCGATCAAGTGTAGGATAATATTTTGCGCAATTTGACCATTTTTTTTCTCTCTTATAGTAAGACATCGAACAAAAAGTTAACTATTTTACCATAAAGATTTTGTTGTTGAATTTAATTAATTAATTAATGTACCTAGTTAATTACATTATTTCAGAAATAAACAATTTTTCTAATTTACATGCAGCCAACCATCAACCTTATTAAAGTTTAAATACCACTGATTTATGGCGCAATTACACGTGGCTTGCGTTTGAATTTAATTTTCAATTTAACTAATGAAATGGTAACGCGCCATCTAATCGCTACGTTACCGTATGTATGTATTTTTAATTAAGTTAAACGAGTTTTCTGTTATGTTTGCCATACTTCATTCATGAAACCAATTTTTTGGCTGATTCAAATAAAATTACTTTATTGATGATGATGTTGCAATGTATAACGCCCGTTTGTTATACAAAATAATCAAACATACTGAAACTGTTCTGGAGTTTTTTTTTAATTTTTTTTTTTTATTTTTTGTGTGTGTACCGAAATATGTTTATGGAATGCATGTAGCATGTACCCACACCATAAATAGGTGTAAGATATTTGTTAAATTTTTCTTTACCGTTTTTGTTTTTTTTTTTTTTTACGTAATTTAATTAAAAAATATTATCATCACGTTACTATCTTGTTAGTCAATCTAAATGAATATTAAAGTCGTTAAAGATTTCTTCCATAAAAACCTACTAATCAAAATTTCTCACAAAATTTTAATCTCAGATAATTAATAAAACAAAAATGTAGAAACATTATCGGTAGGTATAGAAATTTTTATTATTGCAATAATAACTGTTAGTATGCAGTTAGTCCTTCGAGTCGGATTTACGCGATTACATATAAAATGCTAATTAATTGATTATTAATAAATTAACTCCATTAATTAAAATAGCTGATTAAGAAAATTTTACGTTAAAATAAACAAATTCGCACTTCATTAGATAATTTCGCGGTAGGAAGAAACTTTTCGTTTTATTTCAAGTATTTATGGAGAAATTTAACTTCTAAAAGCCACACTTTGTGAAAAAAATTAATTTCCGTTTTGTAAGAAATTAATTTTTAATCTTTTCTGAACTCTATTTTTATGAATCGTTTCGTTACTTTAGTATGCATATGAAGAGAAATTATGCAGTTCAAATGATGTGGTGAAAATTCTAGCTGCATATAT
Source organism: Platyura marginata (assembly GCA_026745375.1). Lineage (NCBI taxonomy): Eukaryota > Metazoa > Arthropoda > Insecta > Diptera > Keroplatidae > Platyura > Platyura marginata. Next base: position 5,925 of record JANSTT010009124.1, on the reverse strand, counting down.
AATAGAAAACTTTTGCAGTAAACCAAGTGGAGGTTACCAAGTTAAGAGGATGGCAACCATAAGTGTGTAGCTAATTTAAAATAAGTATCGCAATATATTGTTAGAAGAACATGAAAAATGGAATGTTGCACTTATGTATGTAGTCTTTTGTTATTGTTGTAGGAGTAGCGGGTTTTCTTACAAAAAAAAAACCCCCCCAAAATATGAACATTTCTCATTTTTGCGGAAAAACTCTATGCAAATTTTGTAGATATTTTGATAATATTGCCACAGTAGCAAAACAGGATAAGAAACGAGATAAAAAAACTAACCATAAAAAACAAAGTTTTTTGTGTAAATCCTTTAGATGGGAGAGGGGGTGGTGGTGCCAAAAATTTGATCATGATGCATTGTCATCGGCAAAGACTCTATATGCCAAGTATTATCTTGATTGGATGATGAAAAAATTAGGGTAAATTAGCCCTTTGTTGATTTTGTGGTGGGGGAGAGGATTGGGGAGAGGGTGGTGGAGAGGGTAAGGGTTCCCAAAATTTGATAGAATGCATTGTCACAGTGGCAATCAGTCTATGTGCCAAATTTCATCTTTATTAAATAATGAGAAGTGGGTAAATTAACTCTTTGTTGATTTTAAGATAGGGGTGGCCAAAATTTGATAGAATAAATTTCCAGCGGCAATGAGTCTTGATTGGATGATGGGAAGTGGATTAATGAGCCGTTGCAAGATTTGCTTATTAACACACAAAAGTGAAGTTAATATAAAGGATTTAAAAAAAGGATTATAAGTTATGGAGAATGTCAAATTTTACGATTCTTGAAATGACCAAAGAGAAATCAAAAATTTTACAAAATAAATGAAAGAAAACGACATGTCACCCACAGAAAAAATAAAAAAAACAGAACCATTGATAATTTCAAAAGAAACTCAATTCCAATTTACGTTAAATATACATAAAAATACCTACTACTGCAAACTTAAAGAATTCGTCTATAACGAGTTCTCATGCACAATTAAATGTACCTTTTGGGGTTGAAGTTCATAGCCTTAATACCCAGAAATGTCAAGAAGTCGCAATTATGTCATAATTCTCTAGACATTTATATGCATTACTTATATACAGTTACCTATTTGTTTAAATTATGTAAATGTTGGTAATGAACAATCATGCTCCTTGAATAACAAATAATAAAAATTATTTAAAAAAAAAAAAATACTTGATGAACATTGAACAAGTACCATTGTGTTTCATTAACGAAAATGTCTGGATTTAAAAAGTTGATTGCACAAATTCCGTTGGTTTTCAATAGCTTCATACATTTTATTGTGTGTATGTAACAAACAGAAATAAAAAACGGTTTTTATTTATAAATTAATACAAATGAAGATGTAGGTATTTAGCAATATTTTAATTTATTTTGAAATTTTTCCATTATTTAAAAATGGACGCTTTTGGCTTTTGTATTAAATAAAATTAACAAACACAGAAAAAATTATGTTATTTTGATTATCAAATTTTTCTTTTTAACAAAATCTAAAACTGCACTTAAAGAAAAACATTTCTTTACAATAATAAGTCCACAAAAGCAATAAATAAAGACATTAACGAAAGTGATTGCTTTCACTTTTAATGTTATATATATTTTTATTGATTTAAAATTTACCATATGCTCATTGGTTTTGTAATTCTTTCTTTGTGTTTTTTCTTTGTTTTTTTTTGTTTGCCAACTTAAATTGATAAATTGATAAAAATTAATGATCTAGCAAAAATTATTACGGAACGGGAAATGACTTTATTAAGTAAATTTATATAAATCATAGTTGGTAATATTGCAAATAAAAATTTATTGCAAGTTTAAATTGGAAAATTATGACATTCAGTAGCATTTTGTGTGTGGAAACGATTACTTTTGTGGGGGGGATGTCAGTGGAGGGGATTTTTTTTAAATTTATTTTTATATACAATTTTAAGAAGATGAAATAAAAATAAATTTTAATTTTTATAGAATTTCGACAAAAAGTGTATGTTTTTTTGGAATTTTCTCAAATTTAGAAAATAGGGCGACTCGTTGATAATGGTCCGTCTGTAATTATTTTTTATTTTTTTTAGCCGGTTTTGGAGTGACTATTTTTTTAAGGGGTTATAATTAGTAATTGCCATAATTTAAATACAGCAACGAGACGTCTATGATAATTTTTACTGCATTTCACATAATTTAAAGATGCAAATTGCTATAAATCACTTAAAAAAAAAATTAATTCTTTTCTGTTGACCACAATTATCAAAAAGAGCACATACTATACATATATATATACAAGATGTATAATTAATATTTTAATATGTACGTATGAAAAAATTAAATAAAATGTCGGTATTGGGGTCACTATATAGTATTTAGTTATTATTTACAACGTAGAAATAGTAAATTACCATTAAGAAGTTATTTCGTTAGACGGTTGGACGGCTAATAAAATAATTGTCAATTAATATTCCATAGTAGATCTCAATGCGCAATAAAAAAATGTTATTAATTATTCATATTGCAATTTCATGTTTCATTTTGTTAAGTTTGCTTAATTTGTTTTTTCTGTTTTTCTTAATTTTTTTATTGTTATTATCATGACTTGTAGCTTTAAAAAATAAAGACGTTGATAAATTTTGTCTTTATGTTAATCCAAACCGAAAGCATAGTGTACAATAAATTTCGAGTAGGTACATAAATGCGAGTGTATATGATGCTCAATTATATTTAATTACTCAATTTAATGCGGTTTATTGAAATGAAAAAAAAAAAACGCACTTCCGACTGAAATTAAATTTTATGTGAGTTAGGCGTGTTCGTTTAGTTCTTTTTTTTGTTTTGTTTGGTATGTTCATTATTAAATGTGTAATTATTGTGATTAATGATTTTTAATTTATTATTTATATGGGATCAGTATATATACGTTTTGTCGCCGATGTCTACTTAATTTTAAAAGCGCACAGGTCAAATTAGCAATGGGTCATTAAACATAAATGAAATGAGTATGTCGGGGATCATGGAGATGCAAAGAATTACGTACCCATAGACATGAACGGACATACTAACCTGAAAGGTGTGTTCCCAAAAGTAGGTTATAGAACTCTTTAAAAGTAACTAAATATTAAATAGGGTCACATTTACTTATGTACCTACATCTGATTGGTGTTTTACTTGTATTCAGATTCTACTACGGAGAGACTGACAAAAAATATAAATGGCCCACACTTATTATCTATCTTGATTCTGAAGATTGTAGGACAAATAAATTAGAAAAATTTAAAAATATTCCCTCACTTAACCCTAAACTTGAGATATTATTTTATTGCACTTTAAAATTAAAATAATTTTTACGAAGAGAATATTAAATTCTTTCAATAAAAAGAACGCAAAGTTTTCTTTGTTATTATAGAAAGTTCTCAAAAAAATTGTAATAAAATTTTTCAAAAATATGCCACAGAAGAAAATCTTCGACATTTCCTACTTTTTCATCCCATTTTCTTAAAATTTCTTTTTTTTTTTTTACTTTCACATTAGAAGAGGGGCAATCAATCCAATCTATAAATTTTCATATCCTGTCCATTTTACAGGAGTTACAAAAACAAGAAACCTAAAATGGCCAATTTTCCGGGTCCCAATCTAATATACAATACATGTAAAACTATTTAGAGAACGGGAACGTAATTTCTGACAAGCCACTGCAGGCTTTAGGGACACCTAAGGAAGCTAGATCTAGAAGAAAACGGCAAGTTCAGAAGAAACCCCAATACATCTCATCATGGTATGCAGAGCACTCATCCACAAAAAGAGAGATAATCTGGGGGAGTACTGCCTAGCCGAGAATTCAATCTAAAATCTACAATCTAAGGTCTAAGGTCGAGCGAGACATTTCTTTCTGTAAGCAGCAGTGTAAACTTTCTTAGTACATCTAAAAAAAAAAAAAATTCAAAAAATGTTTCTAAAAATTTCAAAATATAGCCTAGGTAGTCAAATAAATAAATAAGTGACAATTAAATATTTGAGTGTGGTCAAGCATTCACATAATTACATAAAAAATAAATTCAAAAATTAGATATCCCCATTATTATTACTGTTAATTAATTATACTTAGCTAGTACGTATCGTTAAAAAAAAAGTAATAGCAAAATATTAATTATCTTCACTCCAGCAATAAATTCTAGAAAATTATTGTTGGATTATTCAAAATGAAAAAAAAAATCTCAAATTTTCCGTATCATTTATTTGAGATTAAAAATCGAATAAAAAAAAAAAAAACCAGTAGGTACCCACCTTCATCATTAATTTTTTTGATTAAAATAAATTAAAACCAAACAAAACAACTGCTAATATTAATAGGCACCTAATATAATAATTACCTAGGTGTAAATAAGGAAAGTGTAACATATTTATTTGGATCAATACAAAAAAAAATGTAATGAATTCATTATGTGTTAGCATAATTAAAACAAGACAAAACATAAAATTTGCATAAATATTCAGTGCATAAAAAAAAAATAAAAACAATTGTTTTTAATTAATTTTTTTTTCTACTAAAATGTACAATTACACGGATACTAATACGTACCGTATATGTATTATTATTATTTTTATTATTATTATGATATGGCTAATAATAAACAATTTTTCTAATTTAAAAAAACTTATTGTAACAATAAATCATGTCGAAAAGAAACAATCAATCACAGCTAAAACCATTTTCAAAATATAAGCATAGGTACTATACATATACATACATATGTACTCATAAGTATTATTATATATAGGTATCTTCGGTATGAATTAGATACGTCTATAGTAGTAGTAGAATTATTTCGAAATAAGTCTATTGAAATTGTTGTTATAATAATAATAATAATAATGGTAAAAAAAGAAGTCAATTGCCATTCCCATCTCCAATATAGGCATAGAAAAATATTTATGTACAAACTAAAAACCATTGGTGTGCATATTATTTGTACTTGTACTGGGTACTTACTTTTTTTTTCTCTTATTATTATTATTATTGAGCGGATCTCTGCAACTATTCCATGAATATCATTTTTTTTTTTTTTTTTAACTTCTCTATTTTATCTTATACAAAAACTCGTAAAAACGTTGAATTAATTTTATGCACAGATTCACACAACACACAAAACACCGCTCAATATGCCAAATAAATTTACGATGTCACAATTTACTACTTTTGAAAAAAATGTAGAAACCACAAAAAAAAAAAATAAATAAATAAGTTTGTTATTGCTCTTGTTCTTTCTTATACAACTAAGTCACTTAAATAAATAGATTTTAATAATCAAAAAATGTCACTAAAAAAAAATTTTGTTTTTTGTTTTGTTTTGTTTTCATTTACAATTGATACCCAACAACAACAACAACAAAACCCATAATACAACACCAAAAACTAAGCTTTTAAGCTTGATTAAGTTTTCCCCACAAGTAGTACCTATTTTCTTTATAGCGAATGAATATACGCATGCGCTCTTCTTCGCAATCGGCCTTTAACTAAAAAGTATAAACATCGAACAAAATGTTTTAGGTGCACTGCCATGCCACAGAGTATGATGTTGGTACCAGTATACTACACCTAGCGGCATTTACTCTTGGAATTGGAATCTCTTTTGGTACTTTACAATAAATAATAAAAAAAAAAAAAAAATAAAAAATTCAAAATGTGTTTGTGCAGATTTTTTGTTTTTTGTTTGTTGGATCCAAAACACTGCATGTATATTGAAGACTCTCCTTTCTATGGTTTGATAATCATTTTGTTGTTGTTTCATCTCTCTTGATTTTTTTTTTTTTTTTGGTTCTTTTTTTTGAATAAAAGTTAAACATTTTATACTAAAATAAATGTACACATCGTCGACACACCAGAGTGAAATAGGTAGATATATA
>JANSTT010009113.1:0-25823 GCA_026745375.1 Platyura marginata | reverse complement strand
AATATAATTCTTGGTGGATAGTTTTCTTAAATCACGAAGTTTATATGCTTGATTATAGAATAACATTTCTTTCCGTGAAGACATATTTGTAAAGAGGAATGTTAAACCTATCTTTTGCATCTATGGATACCGCTTTAGCGTAAAGCTTTCATTTTTTAAAAAATCTTTGAAAATGAGTTTTCAAAAAATTATTATTTTCCGTTGAATTGATAATTCTTTTAATTGATCGGAACATTTTTTTTTCTTGAATGGCTAGTACCTCCATGATGTATGAGCAAAAGTAGTAGGAGACATAAAAATAAAAAAAGACGCATATCATGTGCGACCATTTTGACTAAATATGGCCGCCAAGGGGCTATCAATCATTCCCTATTATGTAGTACAAAAAGTTAGTTAATGTGAGCCCTCTAGAGCGCCCGAAATTCCTTAGGCCTCTATAGATGGGTCCATTAGACATCCCTCTTTATACATTTATCTCAATTGGACATGACAAGCTCTTTTTTGTAGAAGAAAACGGCACTTGAGGTGTTCTTTTTTACAGAAACCGTACAAATTGCTCGCAATTTTAACGTTAATTTTAAGCATTGCCATTTTTAGAGATAATGTCATTATTTAGACTTTTTAAGTGCAATCCAACTACTTGGCCTCAGATCAAATCAACATACCAGAGAAAACACTTCATGTTTCATCCCCAGTCGGTCTTGAACACGCGACCTCCCGATCCAAAGGCAACCACTCATCGCTCTTTGCCATTTGGTCGGTTTGCAGTATAAAAAAAAACTTTATATTTATTTGACAAAAGGCCGTAACATCAATTTTTTTAAAAATGGTCCTTTTATAAAATCTGGTAATTTTGGATATTTTACACTATCTGGCATCATTATTTTACTAAATTTCACGAAAAAAAATTGGTTTTCTTCGCTTTTTAAATGTTCTTTTCAAAGACATGGTGTGCACAAATATTTAGTTTTTTCTCTCGCAATCGAGACAATTACTACTAGCCATAGACAACCAATAAAAAAAAAACTTTCAATTTATTAAAAAAATACTAAAAAACGCGAAAGAAATTTTGAAAATTTCTACAGAAAACCAAAGCTTTCACTTTATATTTCATATACCAATAGTGAAAGCAAAAAAGAATATTTTAAATAAATACTACGAGCAGAAGAAAATATTTTTTATATGATATATTTTTGTCAGAGGCTTGAAGAATTATTTTTTGTTTAGGTGCTTGGTGGGGGCGATTGCCCCCCTAGCCCCCTCAAATGACGCCCATGATTGCACATTGCACCCTACACTATATATCGATCTATAATTTTGAATTGAGATTTTGATGGCAATTTGTTCATATATTTATTCTACATAAACTCATGTGTTATTTTTTGCTAAATTATGTATATATCGACAATAATATTTTTACCTAGGTGACGATTTTTAACATTTGAACATAGAAAACAACAACATTTAATATTATCTATCACCTTTCAGGGATGTGACATAAATTTTTTGGATTTTTTTCTTCCAATAATTGTTTCCACATAGAAGGTAAGATATGCTCAAGCTCATGCATGGCTATTTCCAATATAAAGCCTTTCTTCTTTGTACAGAAAATCGTCAAAAACAACAACGACGTTCAATTTTGTATGGACCAAAGCATGCAATATATTTTCCGCATATGAAGAGAAAACGCTTTTATTTTACATTTCATTCTCGTGTCACTCTCATACTGAGTAAAACAGTAAAACAGTAAAACAGTAAAACAGTAAAACAAAACTGTTCTTTGTGATTAGGATGGTACTAGTGGTTACTTTATTACAGTAAATATCGTTTATAGTGACTCCGGATATAGTGACATTCCGCTTATAGTGACCATTTTCAATCGAAATGGTTGGTTTTGTTTGAATCATACAATCAACAAATCGGATATAGTGACTATTTTGTTGGACGAATTTTATCCAGCTATCATTTATAGTGACGAAAAATTTCCGGTCCCTTGACGGTCACAATAAACGATATGTACTGTATTTAGAAAAAGTTATTGGCCCATTCTACCCACTGACGTTGCTGTGATATCGTTTGGGTTCCTAAAATCGAGTTTTAACATCAATTGCTTCCACACGGCTATTCTTTAATCTCATTTCTCACTTTCGTGTAATACACAAAGTTGTATTTGTGTGCGAGATTTGTTGGTTTAACATTAACGTGAAATAAGTTTTGTGTATGGCTAAAATTACTCTCCAAAACGACATCAGTGAGTTAAAATGTGTAAATCAATTTCTTATCGCATATTGTGTGGAATGGGCCAATGCTCTTCTTTTTATGTGTGTATATTTTCTGTTTCTGTAAGGCATGCAATAAAAATAAAAGTTACTTTATTTGTGACTTGTGATGAGCTTATTATTCATTTTTTGCTTTGCGGGAGGTAACGCAGTAAATATTAATTTTCTTATATAAATTTTAATGATTAAATTCAATTGTATTAATACGGATTGCATATTGCATGCTTTGTAGTTAACGATCCACTGCTCTGTACATAGAATTACTGGTTTCTGTTGCTTTATTTGAAATTAGCCGTTGAGATGTCAAACATTTTGACATGGCTTAGGTAAAAAAAAATACATTATTTGACTAAGTACATATTTTTAATTTTTTTCTTAATATATACAGCTTTCTTAAATACATTTTTCTAAAATAGAATATGGTGTTCACACTTAATGTATATAATTTTTCATGTTCTTCTTTTTTTTTTGTTCATTGTAAAGATAGATAGGAAAGGCACAGGAGAAAAATTGACTAAAACATTCTTAGAACCCTTATTATTTAAGCACATTCGATAGAGTAAAAAAATATTGTAGTTACATCTAAAATTTTAAATTAAATACATAATTTAAAAATGAAAAATACATTTTTTATGTTATATGTATGATAAAGAACTTAAACATCAATGTAATATGCACTCTATAGTCAACATTCTACACTCTACACAACTGTTTTTTTTTTTTTTCTATTTTTCAATCATCTCGTTTGTTTCTTAAAATCGTTAATCTAACTTACTATATAAATAATTTTTCTTTTTTTTTTTCATATATGTATGTACATAATTTTTTAACGACTTTTTAACTAAATTTTTTTTTTATATTTATTTTTTTAGAAATAGAGATTTTTATATATGTATATATATAGTTTTGTGTGTGTGTGTTTTTCCCTATATACTATGTATTATTAATATTAACAATAACACTATTAGTACGTATATGTATTTATATAAGTATATAACAGTGTATAGGTATTTGGAAGACAGGTGTAGGGGTAATTATACTGAGGAACGACTACATCGAACACAAAAATTAATTTGGGAGCGGTTTTTATATTTCCTTAAAAGTTTTAGTCTAAATTAATTAAGCTACTACTTAAATATAAGCTAAAATTTGGGGATGAAATTTGTAAGGCAAATATTCGTTTTAAGAAAATCTGATAGTCGTAATGTGAGTGTGTGTAGATATATAGAAATAAAATAATATGGTCGATTTTAGTTATTAATTTCAACAGGTTTGGTATCAAAGGAGGTTGTGCAACCGTTTATGAGCAAATATAAATGCAGACATAGTACCTACACGTTTCCCTTACTTAAAAGTGTAAACTAAATCGTTACTTAGTTAAATAAGTTTAATTAATTTTGACAGGATTAAATATGTCTTTATAAGTAAACTTTAAGAAACTTTTTATTTAAAATTTCTATGATTATAGTACATCACTATAAGGACGTCTTGTAAGTGTATACTGTCAAGTACTGTATATAATTTTTACAATTCACCATTTTGTGTATCAACCCTTTCTTAATTAGATGAATGTAATTAACAACTTAACTGGCTTATGTTAGACATTAATGAAGAACTCTAAAGCAGCGATTTCCAACCTTTTTCTTTCCATGCAACCCCATTTTCTACTCATATTAATTTTGTGGCCCTTCCATGTGAATATGAAATGTGAAATATTTTGAAGCATGGTTTACACTACAGAATAACTGCTGTAAAAAAACTCAGTCCTAGTATAGACATTGATTGATGAGAGGAGTTTATAATATTATGTTTAATATTTGAAAAAAGCATTCACATTTTTTATTTTACGCGACCCAATTTTAGTTGTATGCGACCACAAATTGGGTCGCGACCCCTTTTTTGGGAATCGCTGCTCTAGCGAGCCATAAAACGATTTTTGTTTTTGAGGTCGAAAAAAAGAATAGGCTTTTTGTAATTTTTCTTATCAAGTACACAACACTTCTTACCTCAGTTAACGCTAATATTACATTTAATAACAAAAGACAAGTTTGATCCTTATTGCTCACTCAATCGATATTCTAAATGCTAAAGAACACGGAGATTATTAATAATTCTTTGCAGGTAGATGAAATTATAGGCTTTTTTTGTCTATAATATAGTACTTAATTAGAAGATTAGGTAAATTCATTTACTTTGTTTTTGTAAGTCTTAATTTGAAGACAAATGACTATATATAATGTCTCATAGGGAAACGTTTTTTTTAGCCCTAACCTAATTTTTTTTATTAATTAACAATATTAATCATAATTATTGCGTTAATTTTACTTAAATACTAATATAACTATAAATATTGCTTCCATAACATGATTATCATAGGTTTGTGTCTATATTACAATAATTTTTTTAGGTTTTTGTAGATGATTGAGGTGACTTATTTAATAGTAATTGATTGTAGTCAATGTTCTCATTACTCTCACTATTATCACGTTTTTCTAACATTCGTCGCTCCGAAATTATTCGCAAAATTTCACATGAGTCGGATTTTCTTATATTATCAAATTTATCAATTGGCTTAAGTGTAATCAGTTCCTTCTCTTCCCAAAAATCAGGTTGAGATGGTTGCTGTTTAAATACTGTCGGCAGTAGTAGGGAGTTTTCATCAATTTCTTGATCTTCGTCCATAGCTTTTTGTTTGAATAATTGCTTGGTACTGCCGGACCGATTCCGCGGCTGCAGTTTTGGCACCGAAAGAAATGATTTATTACCATTAACTCCTATTTGATCCAATGGTTTTGAAATAAATTTTTGATCTTTAATATCAATCCCAGAAATAGGATTTTTTTTCTCATCATTACCATTCAATTTTATACTACTATCTGTGGATTCGGGATCTATTCTTGGTGGAATTTCGAAATCATGAAATTTTTGTTTTGATTGTGTACTAGACGTTTGTTCTATAATCCATGGGAGATTATCACAGCTCATTCGTTTTATTTCACCTCGACTTTTACGTCGACCAGCATCTTCGTCCAACGACATTTCTTTGGTAATTTTCTTTCGTCCTCCCGGCCGTCGTAAATTTTTTGCAATTTTCGGATCGCTAATGTTCTTCGTACTGATCAGTTCCATATCATTTTGAGAACCATTTTCAGCCACTTCAGAAATACTGTTCTTCTCATCATACATACTTGATCGATCCGATGATCGAATAGACTGGTTCAGGTAGTGCAATGTTTGTCGTCGTTGAGTATTGAATTTATTTTCAAAAACGGGTGTGCTATACGTGAAATTCGATGGAAGCGATAAAATTTTCGCTAAAGGCCGTTTTTGAATTAGATTTTCTTCTTTTTGTAATTGCATACAAAGTGCTTGATCCTCTTCAAATTCTTGTTCTTGTTGAAATTCCCTTTCCAATTCCGTTTCCATATCCATTTCATCTTCCATTTGTTTGTGACTTTCTTCCAAATGTTTCATTAGGACGGCAACAACAACATTTACCAAGACAAATTGTGCCATCAATACAAATATAACAAAGAATATGGGTGCTATGACACTGCTGACGCAGCAATTTTTTACACAATCTGCCGCATCATCACAGTTATCTCGTAGTGTATCCTTCATGATGCCATTCCAATTGTCTCCGGTTGCCACACGAAATAACGTCAAAAAAGCCATTCCAAAATTGGCAAAATGTGCATGTTCACCAAGACCTTGACATGGATTCTCCTCGGAACATTCAAGACGACCAAACAGTTCAACTCCAAGAGCGGCAAAAATAAAGAATAGCAGGAAGAAGAGTAATCCTAAATTTCCAACCTAAAACAATTTGATGTGTGTGTCATTTCGTATATAATATTTTATCGAAAAGTGTAGTACCTGTGGGAGAGCCTGCATCACAGTATCTAAAAGCGCTCGAATTCCTTTAGCCATTTTAAGTAATTTTAGTACACGTGCTATACGCATCACTCTCATAACTCGTATTATCGTTGGATTAATAGGGATAATATTTGTTTCCAATTCCTCTAGAACAATTCCAACAACAGAAAGTATAACTATAGCCACATCTAATTGATTCCATTTTTCTTTCATATAAATTTTAAAACCCAATGCTACCAATTTCATAATGGCTTCCAATATAAAAACCGCTGTGAAAAAGTAGTTGAAAATTTTCAGGGCATACTCAAGAGCTACAGGCATCATATAGTACTCAAGTGCCATTGTGATGACATTGAGTCCAATCACTGCAGCTATGGCCAAATCAAAGTATTTGGAGGTGACCACGTTGTGGACAAATAGTCGCAATGGCGAGTAGTTTGTGTAATATGGCGGTTCATGCATTCCTATAATAAGCAGAAATGAAACAAAAATTAAAATAAAAATTCTATAAAAAACGGTTAAGAATAAGAAAAAAGGAAGTTGTTAGTATCTCAATGATGGTAAATGATTATATTCGATGACAAACATCAATGAAATACTAAAACTTACTTCTTCTTTTCTTCTCCATTTGCAAAGCACGCTTAGCAGCCCGTCTAATTTTCTCCTCTTTTTCTTGTTCTTCACGGCATCGATGGAAATTTTCCACCACAACTCCAACAAACATATTAAGAACAAAAAAGCCAACCAATAATATAAAAGCAATAAAATACAGTAATCTCCATTCATTAAAATTCACTATGGGCTGTTGATCAACCCCAACGGCATCCAAGCCAGTGTACATAATGTTCACCCATCCATCACGGGATGACAATACAAATAATGACATTAGAGCTTTGCCCAAATCGTCAAAATTATATTTTCGATTATTCCAAACATTGCCAGGTGTTCCGAGACAGTCGCTTTTATTTTTCACATCCTTGATGTTGATCCCTTCACAGTAAAAAAATGTTCCTTTGAATAGTTGAACGCCCAAGATTCCGAAAATTATGAAAAATGTACAGCAAATTAGAACGATATTTCCAATAGGTCTCAGAGATGAGAGCAGTGTCTGAACGACTAACTTAAGTCCTGGTGCTCGATTTATTACACGTAACGGACGTAATGATCGTAGGAGACGAAACACCTACATACAATTTAATCGGTTTAATATTGAACTGTTAACTTATTTTACATTCATTCCATAAACTTACTCTTAGAATACCAAAAATTCTAGGACTAGAATCACTCACTAATGACATCAATAAATCAATAATTGAGATGCTAACTAATGACCCATCCATTATATTCCAACCAGAATTAAAGTAAGCATCGTCTCCATAAAACATGCCAGCAGCTACGACCTGAAAACGTAGATAAATGTGTTTTATATTACACAATATGTAATATGCTTAATGTACTCTCATTCTCGAAAAGAATGTAGACAAAAGAAGGAAATAGAATTAGATGCCCTTTACTCCAGAAAAAAAATAAAATTTTCATTCCAATATCTAAACTCCCACACCAACCCTATATCAATGGCAAAAGTATATACATTTATATTGATTTGGGGTCGTGTAACATATTACAGACAGATGAACCTGTTGATTTTTTGCCTACTTTTGGCTGGCAGGGAAGAAAATGTGAACTTCATGTAGGTAGTAGGAAGAATACCTATAGGTATCTATTGTTTTGTGTGTATATAACTAGTAGGAAAAGGATGGCAATATAGTGGTGCCATACACAAAAAGTCGACGCAAATTGAAATAATCTATTAGGTACATAGTATGTATATAGGACTTCTTTTAATGGGTCTCATCTAAATAAATAATATCACAAAAACTGTGAAAATGAGCCTATTGATTAAAATTAACATAAAAAAAAAATATGTAATTCAGTAATACGCATAAATGACGTAACTTCGAAACGACGCAAAATCAAGGTCTTAGTGTATATGAAATTGCTGGATCTATTAAGACGTTATAGAACAACATTATATAGTACATACAGTGTGATCTAAAATGAATAATTCAATCAATTCGTTTTCGGAAAAATAGTCAACTAAACACATGTTCGGAAATGTACCATTTTAGTGGTTTGAAAATTTGTATCTGATTCTACTACATTGCTAAATCAAATTTATTATACATTTTTTTTGTGCGTCAAATTCAAGCCAAGATATTCCATTTAAATTGAAATAATGTTGACTGTTGTCGTTGCTTTTCCTTATCATTATTTTTACATCATGTTTCATTAACTCTGATGTACGGGAGTGTTCAAAGTTGAAAAATTCATTACTATTATGATTTTTTAACAAATACACAGCTTAAACGGTCTTAGATAACACTTAAAATACTTTTCTCTTCTTTTATTTACGATCAATTGAACAAATATTTTTTTTTAGCTTAGTTTTTATTACATCTACCCTAAAACGATAAAAAGGTGTTCAAATTGCACACCCTCTAAATCTAAACGACTAAATTTTTCTCAAAATATAAAAAGTACTTAAACGGATTTATCAAATAGACCTAAACAACTTAAGTAACACCGGAAGAAAGTTTACCCATTCTATTAAAATAAATTGGAACTATATACTTCCAATCAGATTTGGAATTGATATCGTTTTACAAGTCCTATTTTGTTTACTGAATCAAAATAAAGAAATATTGAAATTGTTTTTATTGTTTTGTAATCCAGGGGTTCTTAAAGTGAAATGAATGTAACTAAATTTAAGTGTATTATTTCATATATGAAGACATTTTTTCAGGGGATGAGAGATTTAAATAATTTTTATAGGAATTAAAAAATAAAGTTAAATGTTAAAAGTTTAAGAACCCCTGTTGTAATAGATTCGAATTAGTAATTTAAGAAAATATCACAAGAAAGTTGATAAAAAAAATGCTGTTACGACAATATTTATTCAGGCTTCACCTACATATTACGGTACATCTATATTGCAAGAAGGGGATAAACCCAGAGTAAATTAATTAATTATGAAATCCTTGATCAAATCCATCATCAAATTTAATCTACTGGGAAAATCAGTAGTTAAACTTATTGAACAGTAAAGTTGTTTGAATTGGAAGTAAGACGAGAATCTCTAAGAGTTATGTACAATACTACACGTAGAATAACAGAATTACCTAAACAGGAGAAAACGTAATATAATTACCTTAATAAACATTTCAACTGTAAAAACGGCTGTAAATACATAATTAGCAGTGGCAAGAAAATATCGTTCTGTACAATTAGGTGGAATGTTAGGCCGTTCCATTGCTAGTGTTATGCAATTAAGAGCTATAAATAGTAGAATCACATTATCAAACCATTTTTGATTGACAAACCAAATGCACATCTGTCGAAACCTGTAAAAACAATTTTTCTTTTAAATTGTCGTAAATTATTATGTTTATTTCACAGCTGACGAATTTCGTAAAAAATCAACTAATATTTAGCGATTTTGGACTAATTTTTGATTTTGATAAAACTTGGTAGTTAAAAAAAAAATCCCATGGAATTTTTTTTTAATACCCGTATGATCAAAGGGTATTATAACTATAGGTGACGCTGACTAAATTTATTGGCGGGGGACAAATTTTGATGATGAAAAAAAAATAACATTAATTACAAATTTCAAATAATTATTTTTGTTAACAAAAGAAGTCTCCAATGTATAAATAATTAGAGTTTACAGATTTTAAACAAAAATTGGAAGAGCAAACCAAAATTCATAAATGACCTCAGTAATTTATATATAAAATTTAATAATTGTATATGGAAATAAAGGGTTAAAGGGTTTTTATTCCCTCCTATCTTTAAAAAAGTTCTTTTTAGAATTCTTTTCATCTTGATTAAATTATCTTTATTTTAAGATATAAAAATCGGTTCAGGTATTTGGTCACAATAAATATTCAAAATATGTATTATACCTAAATTTGCCTAAAGTTTGACCCTTGAAAAAAACTAAACCTATCTCAGGAAGCATGCCTGGTGATTGGGCTATAGTGATACTAAGATGTGTAGGGCATGTGGAGAGGAGGAGGAAGATGTCCTCCATCTTCTCTGCTCATGCCCAGCACTCTATAGAACAAGGGCAAGATACCTAGGTGCCTTCAGTTTTGAATATCTGGAGGATCTAAGGTAGCTGAACCTCTATAGCATACTGGAGTTCGTAAGAACAACAGGTTGGTTGAATCCATAAATTATTGTCTGATACCCCCCTTCCCCACACCTAAACCAAAACCCGCCGTTTCTTAAAGAGGGACACAATGGGCTATTAGACTGCCTAAGTGTTGTTATCAGTAGGCACCCTCCTTATAAAAAAAAAATTAAAAAAAAAACCTATGCGGCTTCTACTCAAACCTACCCTTCCCTCCATTTTTCAAACCTTTCTCCAACGTTCTCCATCTTTCCTCCACTCTTCCCCACCCTTCTCCCACTTTTTCCCACCATTCCCCGACTTTTCCTCAACTTTCCCCCACCCTTTTCCCACTTTTTCCCATCCTTCCCCCACTTCTCTACCCTCTCCCAACTTTTCCCCACTTTCCCCACTCTACCCCCATTTTCCCCACCCTCCCCTCACTTTTCACCACCCTCCCTCCACTTTTCCGCACCCTCCTCCAACTTTTCCCTACCCTCCTAATACTTACACCCCCACTTTTCCCCACCCTTCCCCAATTTCCACACCAGTCATATGTAATTGCTCTAATACAGCGATACTTAAAGTGTGTTCCGCGGAACCCTAGGTTTCTGCCAAAAAATTCAGGGGTTCCGCTTAAAAGCCTCCAATATTATACTAAGTATATGTATATATTTATGCAGTAGACGTCCGAAAACATTAACAAAATAAAACCAGCTGTGTTCATGTTTTTGGAAATGAAAATTTTATTGTAAAAACTGTTATTTATACCCGTATGATGGTAATCAAAAGTTATTATAACTTGAGTGCGGAGTTTGGTACCACTGATTGGGTTTTTTCCCGCCTTAGAAACCACTGATATAAGGTTTTTTCCATATTTGGAAAGTTTGCTCCCCTTACTGTCTTTTTCTTTCCTATTTTGAGGGAATTTTTAATTTTTTTCTGTTTTTATAGCATAAATTGTAGATTTAGCAACACCGTATTTTTTGGTAAATTTGTTACACTTCCACCTTTTTTAATTTCAGACAATATTGAACACTTTTTTTCGTCCTGTTTCATTTTCAACTGGCAAAAAATCTTACACAATTACTTTTTTAATATTTTGAAACAAAACCCCTCTCAGTTAGTGTAAATTAGATAAGTAGAAACTATAACAACCAGTTATTTATGTGAAGCCAGTTTTTTCAAGTATTCTACGACAAAAAGTTAAAAAATAAAGAGTTCCACAATCTTTGGAAAATTTTCTAATGGTTTCGCGACCAAAATAGTTTTGGTAACACTGCTCTAATATATGAGTTCTCAAATATTCGCATTTATATATATACGAGTATATATATATATATATATATATATATATATATTGTATGGGAGGTCCTATAAGGGTTAACGTTGGGTCAAAAACAATGACCACCATTTATGAGAAACAAAAAAATAAAAGTTTTTTGTTTTTGTCATTTTATCGAAATGTTGATTTTTAGTGTGCGAAAAATCCAAAAAAACTAAACAATAAAAAGCACGTTTTTCGAAAAATTTGTATGGAAGGGGATTGAAAGAGTGGGCCGATTTTGCCCATTTGCAATACCAAGCAGCTCGTTCAGTTTTTTGATTAAAAATGTCCAAAACGTGTACATTTAACAAAAATTTTGATTTTAAATTTTTGAAAAATGAAAGTGAAACCAATGCTTCCACTTATTTTTTAGTGTGTGGAAGCAAAAAAAAATTAGTTTCATAAGGAAATAAAGAAAATAATTAAGTTTTATCAATATCAAAAATCTTTTGTCCAAATAAATTGTGGAAATCATTTGAAAAGCAGCTTCGTAATATTTGGCAATTGGTCACCTGTTATCTTCCGAAAAAATATAAAGCGAATAGCTCTCTCTTTCCTCAATATATTCCTCAGGCCATATGTACAAAAGTAAATGCTTAAATCTATTCGTACTAGTAGGAGTAGGTTGTGGTGTGACTGTTTCTCCATCACTAATATTCGTTAGTGACTTTTCAATATTAGCAAGTTCAATTTTGGTATTAATATTCTCATTAGCTGTTCCCTTTTCCAAATTGTACAATTTTATATTGGACGTTTTCTCATAGACCTGTTCAATCGATGACATTCGTCGTCTATAGTTCAGATGATTTTTGTTAGCATTTTGCAGATTAAACTGTTCCAGAAGTTGCTGAGAATTATTTATTATCGCTGAATTTCGTCTGGCTGCCAACGATTGACGAAATGAATTTTGTGGACTCAATTTGTTAGTATCCTTAGTATCATTACGAATGCGATTTGTTGTCTGAATTAAATTTTCATTTTTTCGCAATTGTTGCAAATTATTTTCCTTATTTGACGACTGATCACGACCATTGTTTAAAACAACATCAGTGTCACTGTCACTTTTTCCTTTTTTCTTTTTCGAACTGGATCGTCTGAATCGTTTGAAGCTGGACTTTTTCTGAATTAACGACTGTGCGGATGGTGTTAATTCCACCGATTCTGTTTCTTTTGGTTCTTTTTCAGATGATGTGGTGGCACCGAAATTTTGTGGTATTGATGTTTTACTTTCTATTGATAGAACTGTTTGAATGTTATCTTCATGCTTGTTGAGGAGCCGAAAGCTATTTGTGATTGACGGTGGTTTGAGAAGTGATGGAATGCTGTCACACTGTTATTGAGAAAAATAATTAATAATTAAAATAAATTTAGAGTTTGTGGTGTACATTTTCTAGTGCTTGCAAATCTAAGCTGTTCCAATGTTTAAAGCTGGCGCCTGCTTCTAAGGTAGTATTGGGCGAATCTTGTGGTGTGGCCGCTGTTGTTGTTATTATTGGTGGGGTCGCATGTCGATATGTTCGATTTTTTATTTTTGTTGTTTCGTTATTACTTTCTTTTCCTGAATATGTCTGAAAAGTTTTGATTTTGCATTAACTATCATTGATCTTATTCTAGAACTCTGTTTTCTTCGTTAGGAAGTACCTATGTGATTAATTTATTAACCACTTAAATGGGACTGTAAAATTGAATTGGTCAAAAAATAATGAGAATTTAACTAAAACCGCATATAAAATTTCGTTTTGCTATCTTTTCACTTAGTGGTTGAAAATACAAATTTAAAATACCATACTCATCGAAGTTTCTTTTTGTTTGTTCATGCTAAAATATTTAAAATAGAATAAAAATTACAGAAAAAAAGGACAGAATCGGATACATATGTATGTCCTTAAAAAATGGGACAAATTTGAACCAAACATAAAGCGTTTTTTTTTAAATTTTTGCCGGGACATATGTGTCCCTGCTGTGGTAAAAGGGTTAAATACAATACAAAACGTGCTTATTACTTCAGAAAGAAGAGACCGAAAAATTATGTTACAACCTTATCTTTACCTAGACAGCATTTATATTTTACCGTAACGAAAGAAATTAATTCTATAACAATAAATTACTTAAATATGTATTTGAGGTGTTATATTTTCTCTAACATATTTTGGTTATGTTTTGGCTTCAAGTTGTCCACCTGAACTTTGCGTGTCTCTCATGAATATTTAATTTGTTCACTGTATCTGTATATGTTGTATAAACAAGTGTGATTTTGAATAATAAATTCAAACCAAATCAAATTGACCTGTCACTTAAGAACCAGTGAATTTATTATTGTATACATATTCACGATATATGTATGTATGTATGTGTTGACTATACACACAGGGTTAAAATGGACACATTTTAATTAAAATCATTTTGGGTATTTCATGCACACAAAAAAAAAAAAAAACGAAAATTACTCTGTTGAGTTGTTTGCTGTCGGTAAGTCTTCCAATAGAATTATCTGATTTCTTTTTGGCGTGTTCACCCTCCTGTGATGAATCATTTGCATAGGTCGGCTGTAGTAATTTCTGTTTTTGTAAATTGCATTTTGGATCTTCTTGGTGATTTTTCTAAACATAAATAATAAATTCAGCATAGACTTACCTTCAACAATCACATCTTACCTTTCTTACATCTTCAGTACTGTGCCATTTATTTTTCATTTCATTATAACTCTCACTGGTGGTGGTCGACTCCGAACCACTTCTCGCCTCTTCGTATATCATTTCATTAATTGTTTCATTTTCCTCTCGAAGTTTCTTGACAAGTTCACGTTGCTCGCGTTCACGTCTTTCATTTCTCTATAAAACTAATAAGTTATTATAACGTTTAAACAAAAATAAAATTGATTTTACCTCGGAACTGAATCCTTCAACTAAAATAGCTACAAGCAAATTAAATAGAACATAATTCCCAAACGTCATTAGGGCGACAAAGTACAATGCCGCCCAATGGCTAGTTTTTTCCATGCCATTAAACAGGACGACATTCCAGTCTTCCTGTGTTAGAATCTAGAAATAAATGTATTTTTTGTGCTTGAATTTTAATTTTTTTCTAAATTTTTAAAATTTAATTCATTTAATGTTATTTATTAGTAACTTTACCTGGACATTTAACAAAAATAACTGAACAAGCATTTAAAGATGGAGATTTATACTAGACCTAGTAACATTGTCAGCATAATTGTGTTGGTATGTAATATCTACCTAATTTTGAGTATGGTACACTTTTCCCAAAATACACTTTTTTATATTTGGTGTTCGAGCTACATGCGCCATTTGCCTCATTGTAAAATCGATTACAAGATATTGTCTATTTTGTCAGTAATTTATATTTCCTTCAAAACAGGACTCCCAAAAAAGGTACGTCATTTGCACTGGCTTTAAGCCATATGAAATCATGATGACAATGCTACTTATGCTAGATAGCATTCAACTGGAGAAAACTCCATTTTTAAAAAGATCTCTCTCTAATACCTCCGACTCACATTTTAATTGTTGAACTTAAATCTTATGTGATTGACTTTCTAATATGAAAAATATTTTCAATAAAATGAGAATGTTCGAGTAAAAATCTATAAGCATAGTGAAAAAAAACTTTCCTATTTAAAATTATTCATGCATTCAAACAATTCTTTTATTTTTGTAAACCTTAAGGGTGCTTGTGAGTCTAATTTGAAGATGCCGATTTTTATATCTTGAACATAAAAAAATATATTATATTTTGCCTATAAAATATTTTTTATTATGATGTCACCGAAATTGTCTCTAGAGGGAGATTTTCAAGGAAAAAGTTAACTTTCCATCATGCTCCAGAAAACGGAAGTTGCTCTCTTGAAATAGTGATTGATGAAGGTTTTATCGGATTGAAAACGATAATGAAAATGGTGTATAAATATCGCCAATTCGTAATGAACACAGAAAATGAGTACAAATTCAAAAATTAATTGTCATTTTTCAGTTTATAAATTTATAAATAGTTTCTTAATTTGTTTAATAAAAAAAGAAAAATGGTAAATTTGTAAAGAAAATCATTGTTTATTTATCAAATAATTGTAAATTTCTGCATCACGGCCAGAATTTTATGATTTTAGCCACATAAAGTACAAGAATGTAGCAGTTACGGGCATAATACAAAATTTATAAGTTCTTTAGTATATACATATGTAGGTATGTGCGTATTAGGGTGGAATTATTTAATCATCCGAAATTTCGAGATGATGGAATGGAATTTAACTGAAATACTATAGTCTGAATCCTCTTTTGAAAAGAGATTATTTGAATTTACCCGATTGTAGCACAGTATTATATTTAAAATGAATTTACGCAGTTTTTGTGTAAGCGTAAGCAAACGATTTTTTTCCGCGCGGTTGAACTGATTTTTTTCCATTCGTTATGAAACATATGTACATTTCTATTCACACGCAACGATTTTTTCCGCGGGAAAAAATCGCTCGCTGTTCTATTTTTTCGGTTTCTATGTTTCTTTCACACGGACGGAAAAAAATAGTCGACTTACAATTGTTTAGTTTTGTTTTCATTTTTAGTGTGTTGTCATTTGAAATAGAAAAATGATGTCTGATATTTTCGACATAGAAAATTTAATTTTAAAGGTGCAACCTCACGCATGTCTCTACGATAAAAAACATATAAACTATGCAAATATTTGTGTCCTGCATCAATAATTTTGGGCCAACAATTAACAATTAATTGTCAAATAAATCGACACTCGTCCTAAAATAACCAAAAATTTTTGGTGATGCTGTCTCAATTCGGAGAAAAGAGCACAAAATTGTCCTTTGAAAAGTCTTTTTTCATTTAATGGATTTATTCACATTTTTCTTTTTTTATTCTTTCGTTTTTTCACCACACACGCGATTGCTATTAATTTCGAAGAATTCATTTTTACCACGTCCGTATAGCATCGAAAACAAAACGAAAGAAATTTTTCTACGTCCGTTTCAACACATAAAATAGTCAGCGATTTAAATCCGTCGACGATTTTTTTCCGCCGACGGGCAAAACGTACGCTAAAACGCAGAAATAACATTTTCACTCCATCTTAATGCGCAATGTACATACCTATACTTGTACTATACAGCACATTTACATTATCCTTTCTTCAATGTCGATAAATTGTTACTAAAATGTTACTACTTAGAGACGATTGTTCTTTTTTTTATATATTAAATAACATTTTTTGCTGCATTTTATGTTTGAAGATATTTTTTATGTAGTAAAGAAGACTTTGGTAAATTATTATGTTGATTTTATTACAAATAATTTTGAAACCCAAAAAAATTACTATAATACCTAGAACCACAAAATATAATAATATAATACTAAAACTAGGCCATATAAAATAAAATAAGAC
This sequence comes from Platyura marginata, assembly GCA_026745375.1. Taxonomy (NCBI): domain Eukaryota; kingdom Metazoa; phylum Arthropoda; class Insecta; order Diptera; family Keroplatidae; genus Platyura; species Platyura marginata. The sequence goes on along the minus strand of JANSTT010009113.1, from coordinate 8,764 downwards.
AGAATTTCTTAAAGAATATATATTTAAATCCATTTTTGAACTTTCTAGCCCCATTTGAATAATATTCCCATAGTGCAATTGTTCTAAGACATTTGTACGAACAATTATCCAACATTTAACCAACCAACATTTGACCGACTAGCATTAAATTGACTAAACATTTGTACGACCAGCATTTGACCGACTAACATTTGGTCGACAGTAATTTTGTTCGACATTTGTTAGATTGTATTTCAGAGTCTTAATTTTATTTCCTATTTTTTTATTAATCAGTGGATTAAGATTTTAGCGTGCTATAATTTATAAAATAAAGAAAATATGGTGTGTGTATGTTTTGTATTCTAACGATTTTTGAGAATAATGGGGGTAATTTAAATGATTTGTTTTGGATTTTATATCAAAATAATTCGAAAATTCAATTATTCTATGGAATATGATATAATATCTACATTTATGAAAAAAAAACCAAACACAAATTTGTAGGAAAAGTTAAGATAGTAAATTTGTGATGATAATCTTTGAATATGTATAATATTTGTACATATATATGTATGTACAGCGTGTAACAGAATAACTGTCGCACCATATAATTCAAATTAAAAAATTAATGGATTTGAATTTCATAACAAAAATATTTTTATTTCGATATTTACTTGTAATAATAATAATAGTTAATAATTATTTAAAGAGCTCAACTTTCTCTCCTTTTTCTTTTACCACAGTCCTCAATCGTTTTGTAAAATTTTCGCATGTGGCACGGACAACATCATCAGGAATTTCATTCCATATTTTGAGCAAAATTTTTTTGAACTGTTTCAAATTTGTGTGTTTTATGTTTGTTAGTTTACCCAACATATAGCCCCATATGCAATAATCCAGTGGGTTAAAGTGTGGAGATGCGGCTGGCCATTCTTCAGTGCTAATAAAACTCAGAAAATTTTCTCGACACCAGTTCTGAAAACGTTTTGCCTTATGTCTGGCAACAATGTTAATTAATACTATTGTTTATATTATATATTCTCAAATATGTAGGTATTTATAATAAACACGAATTTTCATGAATGAACATGTTCTAATAGTTTTTCTAAGAAATATCGTAAGTGCGACAGTTATTCTGTTACACGCTGTATACCAGAGGATTGCGATCGACCGGTCGATCTTTTGATGCTTTTTGGTCGATCGCCGTATATAAATAAAAAAATCTGTTTTATGTACCTACTAGTTAATTTTTTTCAGCGAACAAAATTGAATTTTCATCAAAACGATTTAGTGTATTTTTTTTAAAACGATAAATTCAAAAATTCACGAAGTGTTCTTTTTTTAAAACGTTAAATTCGAAAATTCACGAAGTGTGCTTTTTTTTAAACGATAAATTTGAAATTTCACCAGTCATCAAAAGATTTAAAAAACTTTCCAAGTTTAGAAACAATTAAAGAAAAGCTAAATATTAATATAATATTAATTTATGACTATATTGCAGGAATTGAAAAAAATATTAATGAGTTTTAACATCGTTTTCTAGATATCAAAATATTAGATCCAATTCTGTTGTTTATGTCATTCCGTTTTGGAAATAAAAATGTTGAAGAAATATCTTTAAAAATAGCAATTTTTATATATTGATTCATCAAACATAGAAAATGACATTATAGCGCTTAATTCAGATATTTTCATAAAAGCAAGAGAATTTGAAAATAGTTATTGGTCTTTGCTCCGTGAAGAAAAATATCCGTTTAAAATATATTGCTTTGCAATTGAATGCGTACTTTCGGTCCATCTATGTACTTATATGTGAATCGTCATTTTCTCATATTGCGAAAAATGTTATGTATACTTTGAGTCGATTTTACATTGTATTTTTAGGTTGGATCGATCTTCATTAAGAAAAGTCTAGCCACCCCTGATGTATACATTAGGTGATGTACCTACGGTACATTCAAATTGTGTTTTTTTTCGGTCAAATTGCGAAAAATTTTCATTTAGATTTGATGCCACACATCAATTAATATTGATGGACAGTGTAAACACTGCTTTATCGGTAATTTTACAAAGTTAATGAATAATGTATTCGCTTTCTATATGGTTGTTGGATATTTTAATGTTGACTTAATAATAAAAAGGGATAATTAAATTTCTATTATACATAGAGAAATCATCCTGACATGCTTGTGAGCTTTTTTTTCAAAAATGTTTTCGTGCTTTGTTTATAAATTAAATATATAAATTGATGGTTACTTGAAAATAGTAACATTATTATTTTGAAGTATTTCGTTCACGTTTTGTTTGGCCAGTTGGAGGCTTTGAATTTAGATAACTTTCATGCATAAAAAGATGAGGATAACGATTTGATTAGGAAAAATTTTAAAAGTGGTATAGGAATTTAATTGGTTTATATGTATGGACCTTTTCTGAATATTTGTTAGGGCAGAAATAATATATAGATATAATGTATGTATGTATAATTATGACCCAGAAAAATAGTCATAAAAAAGGAAAAAATAAAATAACAACAAATATTAAATTGACAAATGTACATATACTTGTTTTCTTTTCCAAATTTAACAAATAATTATAGCGACATTTTAAAAAATATTTTTTTAGCTAAATTACACTTTACCGTTTAAGTTTCTATGTTAAAATATAAAATTTCAAACATTTCTTGTGTAGTTATAGGTTGCTAACAGAAAGGGGTTTTTTTTGGGAGGCCCTGCAGGGACAACCAAAACGTAGATTTCTTACGTAGCCAAAGGTTGCTGAGAGAAAAGGTTGTTTATATTTTGAAGGCCCCACAGAGAGAACCAAAACTAAGGTTTCTTAAGTAGCTATAGGCTCCTCACAGAAAAAGGGGCGCGCAAAAATAAACCCCCTTTTATGTGAGCAACCTATAAAGGGGACAGGGGAGGGGCGCTATCCAATAACTCTGCAACAAAAATTGGTAAAGGGTAACCTTTCAATCCCCCCACCACTTTTAAAAAAAAACAAAAAATATTTTGTCATTTCCCCATATAAACTTTAAAGACCCCTAGGAAGAAGAGAAGGGGTGAGTGACGGTTGCTTCAGAACAAAAGATTTCAGGTGGTACCCAAACTCCTCCTCCTTAGAAGTACACGCGAAAAGTCAAAATTTGACATTCCTTCATACAAACTTTAAAGGCCTCTAGGGAAAAGGGAAGGGGCAAGCGGCGGTTACTCCAGAACAAAAGTTTCTCGGGGGGGGGGTCTCTCCTACTCTCTCCCACCATTCACTCTTCCTCCGGAGGTCGGCCGGTAAACTGTAAAATCTCCTTTTTTTCATTTGAAAATAGACAAAACATATGTAGATATAGTAAAACAGTCATTTATAGTTATAATTTACACAACGAAAAATTACTTAAAAATATGCAAAATAGATACTAAAATAATCATAGTTAAAATAGTCATTAATATCGAAAAGAGTCAAAATAATTGCTTTGACCAAAATCAAATTTGTCCTTACTCTACAGTTCAATATCAAGTCAAGAAAAAAATAGCAATTTATTTATATGTTTCTGTTGAGCCCTATTCATAACAATCCATTTTTACGAGAATCAATCTTTCATCGTATATAAAAATGCCTACCATCACACATTTTCCTGTTCAAAATATTCAATAAGTAATTTCTGACAAAAATTTGAAAGGTAGCATTATTACTATTAGTACTATTCTCAAAATATTTAAATTTTAAACGAATATCTATGGAATATCGATAAATATTACTACTTCCTTATTACAGCGATGAGCGATGTCTTTAAAAATATTCCAAATCAACAAGTATAATTAGCGAATCATTACATTTCAAAGGCTTAACAAGGATAATCTACACTAATTACAAATAAATGAAATGAATTCTCTACCATTTCATTTGTACGCTTCAAATTCAATTAATTATATACAAATCAAATTCATTCATTTCAATTGCACGAATGAACTCCCAAAAAACATTTCAAAATGTCCAATGTTATTTATGTACCAAACCAAGGTAATGAAGTAATAAGTTGATGCGAATAATATCTAAACGACCAATACATTAAATTATTTTCTCATATCATACACAGCATATGCTTTTTTTGGTCTATCTCTATACCTAATAAATACCCTCAAGAAAAAAAATGATCTTCAAATTTATATCACCGCTATTTAAGAGGGTAAAAATATGTGTTGCCCAGTTAACCAATGAACCGTGTACGTACATATAATGAAAAAACAAAATATTCGTTTTTCATTATACAAGCGTTTCACTATTACTCTTCTAATCGATAAACGTATAAAGAACCACATAATCTCTAGATGTTCATCAATTATTTATTTAGTATACAGAGTGTAAGTATAAAATCGTTTGTAAGAAAAGCGCCATTATTCATGTAAAACGAGAATTTCATATTTTCCCTTAATGACAAATAATCGATAAACGAGAAAGATAAATTGCTAGTCTATTAGAATAATTTATCCGAGCACTAAATATTTCAGTAAAATACATAACGTATTAGATTTTGAAAATGATGGTGGGTAACAGGTTCTTTTTTGTTGATTAATTTCCTTTTAAGTCCATCATCATATAAATTTTTGAATTTATTTCAATATTTTGTTGTTGTTGTTTTTTTTTCTTTGTAAATATGATTTATACAATATATAATAGGATCAGAGGGATATTATTTCATTGATGGGTAAATAAATTAACTGTATACTAAATGACAGAGGTTAACAAAAACAACAAAAAAATTGTGGGAAATTTTTTGTTTTTAACGTAAAATAATTCTTACTTGGAAAACTGTGACAGTAGCCCATAAAATGTTGTTGAAATGTTTTCGATCGCATTCACAGTATGGATGTTTGCTAATAATTTCTGGACAAGTGCATTCTCTTTCTTGTCCATCATCGTCCGTAAATTTACAAAACTTACCCCCAAAGAGATACATGCCAAGTATGCTACAAATTGGATTTTAAGAAAAAAAAAATTCAAAATACAAAAATTGTTTCGATAAATAGGCTATGTAAGTATATTAAAATACGTATACTAATTTGCACAAATAATAATTATTATGTTTTAGAACGGAAAACTGGATAATACCACTTTGTCTAATCAATCTATATGTATATATGGAGATTGATTTAATGTTGTGACATTTTGAAATAATAAAAAAAAACAATTAAAAAATCGATTCAATGAATATAATTAAATGTTTTCCGTTCACTAAATATAGAAGATGTAAGTTCATTTTTTATGACGGGTATTACACCACGCGATCAAGTTTAAAACATTTTATATCGATACTTTGGAGAATAAATAAAACTCACATCATCCATTATAAGATTCATGTACCTACATGAACGTAGACAGTAAAACTTGTAATTAAATTTAATTAGATGAAATTACTCTATACATAACGTATAATTTAAATTTCTGTATTTATATTAATTTTACTGTTACCTGTTTGATTATAAATTCAAATAGAATTCAATAGAATTTCTAAAATCTATTTCGTGATGTGGTAGTATTTAACTTCTATTTTTATTATCGTAATATCAATAACAAATACTGCCCTTCAAGCTTAAAAGTAGCACCAGCAACATTTCATGAACAAAAAATATGTAGATAAAACACAAATTGAAAATATTTTTCACCAAAAAAAAAAACTAACAAGCATTCGTGCCAAACAAACGTATTTTAAGATTGTTTTTCTAGAGAACAGTCATCATCATCATTATTATCAGAAAGTATCGATTTTATCTCAATAAAGTGTGTTGACCTAAATCACATCACATTCTATGTTGGGGCTACTAAATTAAATAGCCCAATACTATATATTAGAAAAAATAACCTTAAAAAATAACTAATAATGTGGTAAATAGTTTAAAGATCTATTTATAAAATGTACATATGTTCGGTTATAAACTAGTAAAATGGTATAATTGGCTACCCCGATATTTTGTCCAATTTGCCCCAAAAACAATAGAAATACATAATAAACTAGCAAAATTTCAACTTTCTAGCTTCAGTCGTTTACTAGTAGGACGGACGGACACAAATATTTCGACTTTCGCGAGAAAGACAATAGTGTTAATTTTGTTTTTAAGGAGTGTTACAAACTCTGCACTAAAGTTATAATACCCGTTGATTAACATCTTACGGGTATAAAAATGGCTAAAATTATTGCTAAAGCGATGTATATTTTCCACTATTGATAGTAGTAGTTTAAAATAATTAGTTTTTGTGAATACAGGGTAGTTCAAAGAATATATCGTCTATGTATAGAGGTAAAACTCACTATCTTATCTACATTTTCATGTTATCGAGTTATGAGGCTTTTTGTATACAATTTTAACAATGCAATCAATGAGATAATGAATTTTAAATTTGATTTTTCTTAGTAAGTAATAAAGATAGAAAAAATATTGTCTTCTACAATAGATAGATAATTAAAAATTACATATGAAAATGGAAAAAATAAAACGAGTTTTCGACAAAAGTGTAGGTAATGAGTTTAACCTCTACATAGACGATATGCCAATTAAAATTGTTAAAATCATTTTTAACCCTTGCAATAGTAGGTGATTTATTATTTTAAATGTACTAGGATATGATATTGCAAGAGTTAACTATACATGAAAATTTTAATATTTTAATTTATCCTTTTTATACCCTTGTGATGTTAATCAAGGGTATTATAACTTTGGTACAGAGTTTGTAACGCCCCTTAATACTCATCATAGAAAAAATTTCAACACCATTGTCTTTCTCGTAAAATTCTAAGTCGAAATATGCATGTCCGTCCGTCCGTGATCGAGATTCCGGTCAAACGGCTGAAACTAGAAAGCCGAAATTTTGACAGTTTATTATGTAGTCGTAGAGTAAGACCCATATTGTTTTTGGAGAAATTTGGACAAAATATAGGGGAGGCTGTGGTACAGTGTGCACCTAATTTTGATATAAACCATTCATTTACTCGAAAGGTAGTCGAAATGTAGAAAAAATGAATATGACAACAATTATAGAGAATTTAAAAATGAACATTTCATTCATAAACCAAAAAGTTCCACGACATACCGTTATGAAGTTATAGTCAATTTTATGTAATTTATAGGGTTTTAATCATTTACTTGGTTTACAGAAAAATTGAATATGACAAAAATTATAGAGAATTAAAAAATTAAGATTTCATTTATAGTTCAAAAAGTTCCAAAACCAGCCCTTCAATTTTATGTTATTTGAAGGATTTTTAATCATTTGTATTCAATTTACTCAACATTTCTTTATTGTACAGACAAAATAGACGCGGACAAAGTCATAATAAACATGTATTCATAGGGGTAAATTATAATCGGCGTAGCCAATTATTCCTTCTTTACTGGTTTTTCATCTGTCATGAAACCATTGATTTATTGTCTGTACGGTAGTTTTATTTATCATAAATATAATAGGTATACTATTTGAAAAATGAATATCTGAGTTAAATTTTATTTATTATACTTTTAATTGTGTTCTCAATTTTTGGGTTCATGTTTTCCAAAAATTTTGTTCAAAAAATCATGTCTAGTTATTAAGTCTGTATTAATAGAAAGTTGAAAAAATGTATTTTTAATGATGAGATGATTCACATTAAAATAAATATAATAAACAAAACAACAGTGAAGATATTTATTTGGGGCTTCTTATATATTTTTTGCAAATGATGAACAACAAATTTTTGAATAGAAAAATTTGAATTTTTCGTTAACTATATTGCTTTTTCAGTTTTATTTAACAAGAATAATATAATTACAATATCGTTTCCAATTGTTTCCACCTTTTTGGATGAACAATATAATACCTACTCAACTATTTTTATAAGCTTTTCAGTAATTTCCATGACCCTTAAAAATGAAAAATTATTCAAGTACACATATAGCGGTACTTTTAATTAAATATAAAAACATTACGATAATAAAAAACATATTAACACTTTACTGTCTACATTCATGATTATTATGTTATTATTTTTTATATATTATAAGAATTATGTAATATTGAATTATGGGTTTTTAATGAAAAAGGTTAAAAATTTATATATTTTTTTTGAAGTGTTTGTTCTCGTATTTAAGTTCAAAATACGATTTATTTATGATATGTGATTCTGATTATATTATGTATTTTGTCCATACAATAAATATATTTTTAATTGGTGTATTAATTGGAAGGTATTATATGCCGAGTACTGAATAAGTGTACATAAAGTATAAAAATGTATAGTATAGGGTAAAGTATATAGATATAGAGTATCGGGTATTAGTATATATAGAAAAGTTGTTAAAAATATTTACGTTTATTTTACAGTAAAAAAATAAAAGGAGCCATTTTTTTTAGAAAGCTTTTTAAAAGCTCTATAGAATCATGCAACAAACAAAATATATGATTTTTTTTTTATAAATATATTTATAAAAAAAAATTACAACAGATGAAAATTGTGCTGAAATTAAAATATTTTAACCTACCTTTATGTTGCCAATATTTAGAAGGAGAACAACTGATTTATGTTGCTTTTCATTAATTAAATGTAAGTATTATTGTTTATTAGTTTACTTATAATACATTTTAAACTTTTATAAGAATATATTAATTAAAAAGTTTCATAAAACTCCACGATGCACCAAATGCAATTATTTGTTTTTAATAATTATCATATAAATAAAAAAAATAAATTAAAAATTTCTTTTTTAAAAACAGAAATTATTTTTAATTGAATTAACAAATGACATATTTCTAAACAAAA